>JAXCGZ010005751.1:77500-112500 GCA_037179515.1 Halocaridina rubra | reverse complement strand
CGTCAGGGAAAAGGCGTGCGAAAACAAAAACGTTTGCAGATAGAGGTTCGTTCTCCCGCATCCTTGCACTCACCGCCACCATGCACGTCCCAGTGTATGCCTATTGCCCACCGCATAATAAGAGTGCATTAATGTGTTTACTGTACAGTAAATCTGTATATCTTTCATACCATACACTATTTGCATATTTATATAAATAACTACAAATCTTTCTGCTTTGTTATGTACTTATAAAATATGTTTTACTTATCTTATATCTTTGGTACAGTGTGTCTATGTACACTTGTGAAATGTATCTATGCCCATTATCCTTGTTTCTTATGGAAAATGACTCGTTACATTACGCGATTATTAAAATACGCGGCACTTTTGAGAACCTATCTTAGCATTATTACAAGAACTAGGTATATATATATATATATATATATATATATATATATATATATATATATATATATATATATATATATATATATATATATATATATATATATATATATATATATATATATATATATATATATATATATATATATATATATATATATATATATATATATATATATATATATATATATATATATGGCATAGTAAGGGCAGCATATGCTTTCTTAGCAAATGTAAGGATAGCTTTCAGGCACATGGACAAGGAAATTTTCAGAAATATTTATGTAACGTATGTGAGGCTAAAGTTTGAATATGCAGCCCCCTTTAGAAATTCGCACTTGATAAAACACATACTTGAGCTGGAAAAACTTCAAAGACATGTCATAAAACTGGTGCCAGAAATACGCAATCTCAGTTATGATGAGAGGTTGGGGGAATTAGACTTACATCACTCGACGCTAAAAGAATGAGATGGGATATGGTGACGGTTATTAAATTCCTTTCTTGTTATGACAGTGGATAGGGAACGATATTTTGATATGGCTGGCACAATAATTAGAGGTCATGGTTTGATGTTTTGTAAGAAAACTTATTTGCACGATGTAAGGAAGTACATGTTTAGAGTAAGAATAGTTGATAATTGGAATTTGCTATGCGAAGAGGTTAATGTTAACTATATATATATATACAGTGTTCCCTCCCTTATCACGGTAGTTCGGTTCCGGGACCCGGCGCGAACCAGGAAAACCGCGAAGTAGGATCAGCCTTTTAAAAAAAAATAAATAAATAAATGAATTAAAGATGATTATGACACCAGGACAGGCCAAAAATTATAAAATAAAACAGCCTTTTTTAGGCTGTAAAGAGAAACAGAGATGGAGAGTGTAATGACCTGTCAGATGTAAAGGGATTATAAAAGATGTGTAATGAATATCCAGCTCTCTGCTGGGTTTACTATACCTCTGCATTAACTTCATGATGTCTATTCTAAAACTTCTCCTTAGATCTTATTATTATTATTATTATTATTATTATTATTTTTATTATTATTATTATTATTGGCAACAATAATTTTCCTTTGATGATGATTGGGGAGATTATTATTATTATTATTATTATTATTAGTATTATTATCATTATTACTACGAATTCGTAATTAAACCATTATTTTTACTATAAATAATGCAGTTTTGGTTGAATGAACAAGAGTTACTTAAAGATATCTCTCTCTCTCTCTCTCTCTCTCTCTCTCTCTCTCTCTCTCTCTCTCTCTCTCTCTCTCTCTCTCTCAACATTCTATTCTACCCAACCCCCCACTCTCTTTGTCCCAGCCAACTAGGGAGGGGCACTTTACACAGTTATTAAAATTAAATAAACCAACAGATGTACAAACAACGATGAGCCCTTAATAATAATAATAATGATGATGATGATGATAATCTCCACAATCATCATCAAAGGAAAATTATTGTTGCCAATGATGATGATAATAATAATAATAATAATAATAATAATAATAATAATAATAATAATAATAATAATATCTAAGCAGAATTATTGGAATAGACATCATGAAAGTAATGCAGAGGTATATTAAAACCCAGCAGAGATCTGGATATTCATTACACATCTTTTATAATCCCTTCACATCTGACAGGTCATTACACTCTCCATCTCTGTTTCTCTTTACAACCTGATAAAGTCTGCTTTATTTTATCATTTTTTGGCCCATCCTGGTGTCATACTAATCTTTAATTTATTTATATATTTATTTATTTCACCCCCCCAAAAAAAACGCGATACAGTGAGAATGCGAACCAAGAAACGCGAATAACCGCGGGAGCACTGTGTATATATATATATATATATATATATATATATATATATATATATATATATATATATATATATATATATATATATATATATATATATATATATATATATATATATATATATATATATATTATATATATATATATATATATATATATATATATATATATATATATATATATATAGTCTGTCCTAGGTTTACGTCAGTTTCGTTCCTGGAATATGATGTACCCAATTTTCAGTGTCAGTCGGATCACACCTAAATAAGCACCTATGCCAATACAAAAGTAAAGTATTGTGTTCTCATGCATTTCACTTGCATGGTGATGGCTTTCCTTTTCTTCAAAGCAATGCCATCAGAGGAAGGGAGCTAAAATTCAGTGACATTTGACCATGAAAAAGCAAGCGCTACAGGTTAGCAATTATGAGTCCCTCTTCCTATGATTCTGAAGTCTCCTCTCCGGACTCGGGTAAAACTTCATCCATGTTAGCGATTATTTCACTGTTACTATCTCTCTCAAATTAATTTTCTTGTAACAAGATATTGAATGTATGAGTACTGATATCTGAGTGTTTCACGAATATCATTGGAATTATTCAAAACTTTTCTCCTCTTAGTGGGTGTGGAAGTTTTTGGCGAACATGATATAGATGGTTGTGGCTTCGGCACAGTGGCCAATTATGTGCGGCTTCGTCAGAGTGTCCTCTTACGAGCTTCATTACATACTAGTATCCACCCACATTGAGAGCTTTATAAAACATGTAACGGAGAAACATAGATATCATACAACACCAAAAAATTACGGCATGCCTTAGTAACTGTTCTTGCGCCCATTTCGTTTTAGCACATGCCTACGAAATTAGAACACAATTTTGACGCTGCCCGTACCCAGGTTATTTACCTGAATGGGATGGCAGCCAGCAATTAGGGGTTTATCACTGCATGTACCAGCACATATTCAGACTGTTTCCAATAGTAGTCATATACTATATAATATTTTCAATGTAGAAGTGATCTTTCTAATCATTTAAGCAATAACATTCTAATAATAATAAAGACTACTCAATGCCACTTTAGTAACAAACAAGAGTAAACGAAATACTAAGTGAACATTGCCAAATAATATTCCAAAACAGGATGCAGTAAACTCACTTGATATAATTAGCTTTTTTGTCATCCTTCCACTCCTTATTCAACTGATGAACTTTGCACGCTACGTAGCGCTGTTCCTTCAAATCAAATGCCTGTAAGAAAGAAATTTACCTAATTAATAGCCATTGCAGCATTAGAGACTCCTGATCTGCCAGAGAAAGAAATATTTTTACAATTTGCCTTTACTTATATCCAGTATTATAAACTAATATGAGTATATACTGTACTCTAAATGCCCACCTCAATCAATGAGCTTTTAATATGAATTTCACCTAAAGACCTTATTATTATTACACTGTAAAATCAATAACCCTTACAGGTTAATACACCTGAATTCAAGTCCTAGAGCGATTGCTCATAACAGATGATGAATCTGAAAACAACCACTCACACCACCAATCAAATTTCAATTTGACTGCCGCAAACTTTTCACAGCAAGATAGACCAAGAGCTCTCAAATGGGATGATACGAAACCAAACATACCTTGGCTAATCAGTGGGGGAAGGAGTTTTCTAACTGCTACCACTTCTTTCCTACATATGTGTGAGTACTTTGAAGGACTCGGAGGAGTAAATATTACCTACCTGTATGCGTATAGAGTACATAACTGCCAAGTCATACGTGTAAACATACTACATGATAACCTCAAATTTCTTTACGGCCCTTTATTTCCCTTTCTCATTAGCATATGAATCCAGCTCTCACTACCATACAATATTTTTGGTGTAATTATACATTTCTATGTTCTAATATTCTTCAGCCAAAATTCAAATCTCATCCAAATCCTACATTGTGCCTCATTAGCTGTACGAATTCTATTATACAGACACTCCCCAACTTACGACAAGTTACGTTCCAAAATTCCGATCGTAAGTAGAATTGTTCATAAGTTTAGGTAAAAAGAAAAGGACTGCACAGTACATACATATGCAGTACTGTACAGTACTTAGGCTAGGCACATAACACAAAACAAACTCTACAGTATTAATGAATTTTAATAAGTTCAGAAGTTCATATTTTGTATGTACAGCACTGTATATATGTTGGTTAAGCACCAGAGAGGACTGCAATTATTACATAAGGTTCCAGGACCCTTTGTTTCATATATTCCTACTGAAGAGTGATAGAGATTCTTATCCCAAAGAGTTAATAGTTCTCCGCCAGAAATCTCTCCGACAATGAAGTACCTTTTGGCTTGGAATACGAGCTGAAGACACTTTTTCAGAAAAGTGTCTTAAGCAAAGACTGTTTTGTACTTGGTGTGCCAAACTAATGCTTCACCAACATATGAAATACCCAGACTTTTTCACTACCATTTAATTCCTACCAAACCTTGGAAAAGCACCAAGGCAAAGCAAGTGCAGCTTTTTTTCTGGAAAAAGACGTTTGAACCTTGCTGGAAGTGGTCTTCATCTTTGAAAGAAGAATCTCTATCAATCTCTTTAACGGCGATATCTGGAACTTTGTGTAATGATTACAGTCCTCTTTGATCCTTCTTTACTACATAAAACAAAGTATTTATTATTAATGAATTTAATATAGTAATAATAATGTAATAATACAGTACAATACAGAAATACATACATGATACATTAGTAAATAATGAGTAGGTTTTTGTTTGTATCTGTGAATGTTCATAACTCGGTTACTCGTAAGTAGGGGAGCGTCTGTATTCGAGACTTATTTCTCCTTCAAGAACTTTGTGTCTATTGTACCCTCACAAATCGTTTTCTGCCTTCTGTTACTTTCAATAACTCCTACCAATCAATTACTCTCTTGAACCGTATTATCATATAATTCTCTGGATTTTATAATACTGTCTGCCACTCAAATCTCTTTCCTTGTTTAGCAGCTGCTAAAAATATTTCATCTTGCATCTTGCCACACTTCAATCTGAAGTCTTTCAAAAGCTCCATCAGTTCTCCCTCACTTTTGAGCCTTAACTCCATACTTTTTTACTCTATCAATTATTCTTCTAAACAAATTTCTTATTTTCCAGAAAATCAAATATATAACAACACATGTACAATAGAAGCACTTTCTCTTAGAGCTAATTCCTCAAATCTTGCTGTAGCTAGCATGCTGGTACCTTCAACATAATAAACTGAGGAAGACTCCTCATACCCTTTTAATCCTTACTATCTAACAGCTAATTAACAGTGGGAAAAAAAATCAAATAACAATCCAAGTCATATAATGTCGTGGTACCAAACTGTAACTTACCTTATGAACCTCCGAAAATCCCCCCTTTCCCAACAGCATGAGCAACAGATACCGGTCATTAAGCACAGGATGGTTATTAAACCTGAAAGTACATATAATATTAAAGTCAGCATATTTATATCACAAGCAGGAGGAGTTACTAGTCACCGATGCAGTGTAATTACAAAACTGACAAAGGGTTTGGAACTTGGAATAAGCAGCAATGTGTGAATTCCATATAATATTGCCACTCAGATCTGTGATTTGGAAAATTAGCAAATCAAAAGAAATTGAAAACACCAAGCATAATTTGATATACATTATATAAAAATGCAAATTTCATGCTATCATGTAGAGCATCCAACATAATAATGAATATGAAGTCATGAATAGGAAATATTTTGGCAATTATACTGCCACTGAAAGTTAGGCAAATATCTAGCAAAGCACACGAAGTAATTTGTTACTAAAAGATATTACATATACTTTATCAATAAAGTATAAGCCCAGTTTGAAAACAATGTTCCTATATATAAGAAAATCAGGAAATTTACTCGTATATAAGGGAAAAACAGTTTCTAATGACTAATGTTGCTAAGTTTCGGAGAATGATATATTTTAAAAAATTATTCTCACATGGTTTCTAGTATTACAGTACCACTGGAATAAGAAGTTTGCCCTAACTATGACAAACGCCAAGAAAACTAATGTCCTTCTAACTTAGTCCACGGAAACTGACCATACATACAAAACCACAGCATAACTTTATTCAGGAAGATAATTTGACCAAATGTCATTATCACTTCCTAATTTAAATGTTTCATTATCACCTTATAAAAATGTCTCCAACACATTTAAATCTATTATTTTAAGAAGAATTGAACGTCATACGGCAGATACGCAGCACTGTTTTAATTTTTATTGCTCTGCATTGCAATGCAACCAATATCTTTTAAGAAATGTATTACCTTTACGAAACCATGACTAGTAGTGCAGATTATTGCAATCTAAATACACTAAATATCAAGCTTAATCCCATCTCACAACCATTTTCATGCAAAAAGATATCTGAACATTTTCCACGACATAAAACGGGTAACCATTACATAACTTAGCTTTTCCGAGTCCACTTTGCTATAATGTTAACATTTATTCCCATGATCGATTTTTTATTATCGGCACTTACACAATTCCATTTCACCTTAAATTGCCTCAATATTTATAAACTCATGTAAGGTCAATTAATGCCTAGTTACCAAATACATAACGATTAAGTACACATTTATAAGGAAAATAGGCAATTACATTATTATTATTATCATAATAATAATAATAATATTTATAATAATAATTATTATCATTACTGTCATCATTATTATTATTATTATACATAAATATACAGTACTAGTGTTAGTTCAGAATTTTCAAAAAAAAATGTAACCCAGTGAAATTATATCAAAATAAAACAAATAGTCTTACAAATAATTTGAGTACATAACAATACCTTAGACTTGTGTTTTTATATTACCTTCAAGATTATTAAGAATTTAGTCTACGTTTTCCTTTAACAGATATAAGAACCTAAAACCTTCTCACACCACACCAAAAATATATGAACTTAACATAAAGACCTATTATCATTCAGTCACTTCCTACATCAACCAATCTCACAATGAAACCAGGTAAGAGATTTTCATATACCCAATAACTCTTATCAGTGCTTTTCTCTTTTGAATTTCCTAAGTTTCCTTTATAACCCCTAAACTTTCTGGGCTTAAGGGACTCTCCTAAGTCATTGATATTATGTGAATAGGTATAAATCAAAGGTTGAAGGTGTGCTTACTCTGTCACAGCTTTAGAAAGATGCAAACATCTAGCAGCTTGGTTGATACCACCAAACCACCGCCTGAGAAAGAGTCTGAGTTTCAGCAATAATTCTCCTCATTCCCAAAACAATTACAAGCAATGTCATTTATCAACAAATGAGAAAGATTTTGATATATATATATATACATATATATATGGTTATACGAAGGAATCCATAAAGTAGTTACACTAACAAATACAAAATCCAGTAGTTATACTAACAACTGCGAGGAAAATGATTTGCTTACATTACCAACTCGAGAAATTAGGCATGTGTGCTACTCTAGCTGGATAAAATTGAAAGCAAAATAAATTCAGGAAAAACTATATACAGAACAAAAGCTTGAGGCTAAAAAAGGACGCATGTGTGGAAAAAAACAACCAATCAAACATGCCAAAACTCAAAAAAAATCTAAACGTCATCATTCACCAATATATATCCAATGAGTGATAAGAAAATAAGAAATTTACAGTAAAACTGAGAAAATGTCTAACATGTACAGAGGACCAAGATATCTCTGTGTATTTTCTAATACCAGAAGTACAAGCTAAGACTACAACTATGACACAAATCAAATGCAATAAACTAAATGGTTGGAAGAATGAGCAGGACACATGCCCAAAATGCAGTTGAGAGAGCCAACATATTATCTGTTCATACTTGGATTCCTCATATGAAAAACATACAAAATAAGTCATGAATAACACTGACTCATGTCATTCGCATAGTTGAAATGAACTGAATAACAGGAAAACCATTAAACATTAATGAAACATTATAAAAATAATATGTACCATTACTATATACCACAAAAATTTCAAAGATCAAAGAACAAAGAAACAGCAACATCAAAACTCATCCAAAATTGTGAGCCTAAAATCTATACATAAGGATAAATTAAATGCCCATTCATTTCCTCTCTGAGATTACAGTTAAGGTATAGTGTTTTTCAAATGCATACTGAACTAGTTATTTCATATTATGATGTCTACTCAAACCAACAATGTACACTCATTTCTTTAGTCATCTCTTTCACACGATAAAAGTAAAGAATATTAATCTAAAAGAAAAGACCGAAGCAACAAAAAATATCAAAATAAAAAAAAAGATAGTGATAACCAGCAATATATGGCGACAAATATAGGCACATATTCACTAGTTTTAAAGAACACCCCAGCACACAGAGTGAATCTAATCTACCTACTAGCATATGGTGTAAATAACAGTGATACCTAGAAGTACAATGATATCTAGACAATCTATTCACAAAACGTGTATTTAGATTTCTTAGACCAGTTTTACTTTCAGTATACTGTATATACAACTTTACACCTATAAAAAAATCTTCACCATTAAGAACACCAAAGACTTTATTACCTCATAAGTAAACACAAGCTTCTGCGAGATAGAGAGCTCACAAAAACATCAACACAGCTGATGAGAAATATGATGAATGTTGTAACAGAAGAAATAAAAAAATGTATGTATGTATATCAAGAGGCAAAGGTTAAAATCACAATCCCTAAGCAATTCAACTTCACCAGCTTCTTTGTCCCCATCAAGAGTAGGGTATTTGATCCGACAAAATAAAAGAGAATATCTTTCAGCCTTCCTGAACAATATCACAACCTGCTCCACAACCACGAAGCCTAAACTTATACACCGCCAACTGTTTTGTCCAGCATCTCCTCTCGAAAAGCTGACGAGGACAGGGGGACAGAAATGGCAGATTACCGATGCAGCCTGACCACTTGTCAGGCTGAAGTGAGTATGCCATTAGATGTTGTATCAATGATGGAGCCATGTCCACACCCTCCAGCTCCATAAAAAACATTGAACACCCAAAATAATAAGTTTAACAAATTAATAATGCTAATACTATTACACCATCATACATCAGTATCTTTGAAGAAAATAATGTACTAATTGCATTATCTGTAGTATGCAGCAGCTTTCAAATACAACATCCACTGATTACATCTCATTCTGCCTGTCTAGAACTGCTTCTACAAACCCAAGACCCAGTTTGTGTACCAAAACATTTTTGGAAAAAAAAAATAAAGATATTCCCCATCAGTATGATTGAGAATTTTATTTGGACACAAAAGATCGTCAGAACAGAATAAACTCCATATATGCATGCATACAATTATGCACGTGCTCGGTTGTACCAAAACATCATTAAGCTGCAAATCTCTAGTTTAATGAGATAATTTTAAATTCTGTACCTAACATCTGAAAACCACACTTCTGCTACTCATCGTTAATCATTAAACGGCAAGCAACTCTCATGGACAGGTACCTTTTCAATGACGATTATTGGAGAACATGTTTTTTGACAGTAAAATGGTTAAATAAGTACAAGATGTAGAGGGAAGCTGCTTGGCTGTGATAAATGAGTAAGTTAATAGTAACTGTATTAAATATTATATGACGGCTTGCTTGTTCAGTATTGATTTTTTGTTAAAATAGACATATGCAGAAAATGGAAATAAAAGTTATATTGTCAAAGAATATATTTAATATATCATATTTTTGGGTCACGGGTCACTGCCTCCTGTATAACATGTACTGTATACACAAAAATCAGCAATCCATGGGCTTCCAAACTGTTTCCTTTTTTTATATTTATGAAGGTTCTGGTAGGATCTTAGAGGGCTGGGAAGAGGAAAGTTTACATACAAGGTTTTTTCATGATTTTTTCATTGCTCCACAATAAAAAAAAATAAAATAAAATATTCACAAAAGTATGTAACCTACCATCCTTCTAGAGAGCATAATTGAAGGTCACCCGCCATTTAATGATTTACACTAACGATACCACATTCACTACAATAATTACTTGGCTAAAACTAAAATATCCTCTCATATCTTAAAGTGCATCCTTATTTATAATATGGGCTGGAACAATGAAGAAAGGAACAGGAAACGATATAATTATTTAAAGGTAGAAAAACAGCCCTCTTGCAGTAATTTGAAACTACTCACATGTCATGTGGATTGCGCGGTGAAGACTGGGATTGAAGAATTCTGCAATAAATAGGTGAAATGGTCAAAAATTACTCAGAAATCTATAATCAATTTTCAATTGTATTTACATATTGCAAACATATAAAACTGGTCCAGTATATAAACTGGTATAAAATATGCTACTTTTATACTAGTTTTATACATGCTAGTATTCAATAATAAGTTCTGAATAATACAGTTATTGTATACTATACTAAATATATTCTCTTGTTTCACAGGGATGTAGTTGTTGGCTTCCTCTAAGCTGCCAGGCCGAACAGCCCTGAGTTGCTGTTGATCCCAGGCTAACTCACAGAGCTCTAAAGGAGTGCATACTGTGTTGTTGGCATATGTGGTTACATTTGGTGGGTTTCCATATGTATGAAAGCATGAGGTGATGTGCTTACATCCTGGACAGGCACCAATGAAGTAGTCATCCAACCTCTTCTGACAGCTCAGAAGGGCTGGTTGGTGTCCATATTGCAGCCTATCCAAGAGGACTCTTGCCCTCAAAGGGAAGGGAGGATTTCGAAGGATGGATGTCAGGAGGCTGTGAATACTAGTGTGTGCTGTCATTTTGTGACAGAATGGAACAGCAAGTAAACACGGTATGGATATGCTTGCAAAGGCTGGTTTCGGGTGGCCGATTGAGAAGAGATAAAAGCTTTTGCGTGATATTGTGTAATAAGTGTTATTTTAATGTTCCTAGGTCTGAGTATGCGGGTGTTCTGCCGAGAAGCGTAGTGGCTGGAGTTGGTCTGAGGAGGTGGCAGTGAATATTTGTGCACCACAAATGTCAAGATATTCATTGTCTATGAGGGCTTTCACTTCTTGGTGTAAAGTGCTTTGTAAGTGTAGTAGCTAAGCAACAAGTGACTATTTTTAGAGCTTTGTTTTGTATGGTCTGTAGAGTGTTGGTGTGTGTTTTAATGAGGTTAGAAGTCCAGGCAGGGCTTGTATATCTCATCAATGAACATATTACAGCATATTTTCAGTGTACAGCTGTAGTGATTTCTTTGTATGGATGTTGTATGGGCAAGTGAGGTGAGGGCATTAAGGCTTGAAGTCAGTTTGTTTTTTATGTTTACAGTATTTCAGAGGGTATTGGGATGCAATGCTAAGATTATGTTGGAATATCATGACATTCAACAGACATGCTCATCACCAAACTGATTCATATATATATATATATATATATATATATATATATATATATATATATATATATATATATATATATATATATATATATATATATATATATATATATATATATATATATATATATATATATATATATATATATATATATATATATATATATATATATATATATATATATATATATATATATATATATATATATATATATATATATATATATATATATATATATATATATATATATATATATATATATATATATATATATATATATATATATTATATATATATATATATATATATATATATATATATATATATATATATATATATATATATATATATATATATATATATATATATATATATATATATATATATATATATATATATATATATATATATATATATATATATATATATAATATATATATATATATATATATATATATATATATATATATATATATATATATATATATATATATATATATATATATATATATATATATATATATATATATATATATATATTATATATATATATATATATATATATATATATATATATATATATATATATATATATATATATATATATATATATATATATATAATATATATATATATATATATATATATATATATATATATATATATATATATAATATATATATATATATATATATATATATATATATATATATATATATATAATCAAATAAGCACATTACATATATGAAAACATGAATCATTTTTTTTTTACCCCGACCGGGACTCGAACCTAGGACTTATGATTACTAAGTCAAGGCGCTACCACTACACCACAGAAGGTTAAAAGGAATCCAACCTTATAGCTTATATCTGCTATACTTAGGAATGAACGCATTCTAACTGAATGCCACTATGTTCATATTACAGATTCCCCAACCTCACTCGCGGCTTCATTTTAGCATTTAATTCAAATCCCAATCTCATTCGGGCCATGAAATTATCAAATAAGCACATTACATATGTGAAAACATGAATCTTTTTTTTTACCCCGACCGGGACTCGAACCTAGGACTTATGATTACTAAGTCAAGGCGCTACCACTACACCACAGAAGGTTAAAAGGAATCCAACCTTATAGCTTATATCTGCTATACTTAGGAAGGAACGCATTGTAACTGAATGCCACTATGTTCATATTACAGATTCCCCAACCTCACTCGTAGCTTCATTTTAGCATTTAATTCAAATCCCAATCTCATTCGGGCCATGAAGTTATCAAATAAGCACATTACATATGTGAAAACATGAATCATTTTTTTTACCCCGACCGGGACTCGAACCTAGGACTTATGATTACTAAGTCAAGGCGCTACCACTACACCACAGAAAGTTAAAAGGATTCCAACCTTATAGCTTATATCTGCTATACTTAGGAATGAACGCATTCTAACTGAATGCCACTATGTTCATATTACAGATTCCCCAACCTCACTCGTGGCTTCAGTTTAGCATTTAATGTTTTCACATATGCAATGTGCTTATTTGATAATTTCACGGCCCGAATGAGATTGGGATTTGAATTAAATGCTAAAATGAAGCTACGAGTGAGGTTGGGGAATCTGTAATATGAACATAGTGGCATTCAGTTAGAATGCGTTCATTCCTAAGTATAGCAGATATAAGCTATAAGGTTGGATTCCTTTTAACCTTCTGTGGTGTAGTGGTAGCGCCTTGACTTAGTAATCATAATCCTAGGTTCGAGTCCCGGTCGGGGTAAAAAAAAAATAAATTATTCATATATATATATATATATATATATATATATATATATATATATATATATATATATATATATATATATATATATATATATATATATATATATATATATATATATATATATATATATATATATATGGCCCATAAATAAAACACAAAAAGCAGCGAAGATGTACTATATATTACGACTGGAGTCCAGTCATAATATATAGTACATCTTCGCTTCATTTTGTGTTTTATTTATGGGCCTTTTTTTGCTTCATATTGTGCTGTGATATAACAGTTTATTTTGCATATATATATATATATATATATATATTATATATATATATATATATATATATATATATATATATATATATATATATATATATATATATATATATATATATATGAATCATTTTTTTCACCCCGACCGGGACTCGAACCTAGGACTTATGATTACTAAGTCAAGGCGCTACTACTACACCACAGAAGGTTAATCATAAGTCCTAGGTTCGAGTCCCGGTCGGGGTAAAAAATGATTCATGTTTTCACATATGTAATGTGCTTATCTGATTATTATTATATTATATTTTATTATATATATTATATATTATTTATTTTTCTATATATCTTATCAAAAGCCTCATTATAATACAAAAAATATATCAATAGAGACTGTAGTAAAAGATAGCTATTCTTAAGGATGGCAGACATTGACTATTGAGATTCAAAAGGAGGTCTTCTAAAAGTGTAGCTGGTGTTAGAATTGCCTGCTATTTTGTTATCAAGACTGGACGGGTCTACCTAGCCTCACATACTTATTGCACCTGCCAGTCTACTTTTCATATTACCACATAAAAGATAGCATACAAATTCAAAGAAGTACATAACACTTATACAGAGAAACAGTATTTTCCCTGACCTAACTCAAATGTATATAACTCAATAGAAAGCAATGCAAAATTGCATAAATATAATTCTGTAGATACGTGAAATAGCACCAGTCTCACTAATCTTTTTTTTGTGTGTGTCAGTATTAGTACCTATTATAGAGGTGTACAATGACAGTATGTGGCTGGTGAGCTAAGGCTGGATGCGCTTCCTTATTGCCCCAAAGTGGGCTTGATCGTGGGCCTGTCAACTATGAGGTGAGAACTATACCGACTATGCTAACGTACTTCAATTTCCTAATAAATTATTTTCATACCCTTTCTACCATGTAGAAAATTTTTTTAATTTTCATATACTTCAAGAAACAAAGAAAAGGTAGTGAAAAAATATCAAACAAAATCCTACAAAAAGTAAGTATAGTTAGGCTCCACCATCTACCACATACTGTACTAGTAGCATACGGAATACATAAAAAGTTAAAAACCAAAAGTACTGTATAGTTTGATAATATGATGATGTTTGAATATAATGCTCAATTAAAGTGAAAAAAGCATTTTACCTAGACTGGTCCTCATTGTGGATTCTCTTTAGTTCCCTAATGTGTAAATTTCTCGCTCTCTCTAATTTTTCCATTTCCTGTTGTAGGTCCGTATCCTCCTTTTTAAGCGCCGTTTGCCTTAGCTACAAATAGAAGAGTAACGGTTAAAGATTTTTATAAATACTAACACTCATTTTCAATATCTATATATACATATGAATACTGATTTGCTAAGATTTTGACACATAAAAATCACTGTCAAGCAAGCATTGTGTCTGTAATGTTAATAGAAATTGTTTAAGAAATTTCTGTTTTGGGATTAACATTATTTACAATATTTATGCAGCAATACTAAATTAATATAGAAAGTGAATAACACATCTGAAACTTACTTTCAGTATTTCTTCAGATTCATAATACTCTTGAAGAGTGAGGTCCCGATGATCATGGTCTCCCAGACCATTTGGAAGATTTAAAGATTGGTTTTGACTATTTGAGCCCCTTTTCCTAGTATTACTGCCAGACTCACTTGGTTTCCTCTTTAAGAGCAGCTTTCTCTGACGGTCTATCTCCTCTCTTTCCGACTGCAGTTCCTCTTGACGTCTACATCAAAAGGGATCATTGTAAGTCATCATATGGATTATAATTTGGAATCTGGACAAGTCAATATCCACAAACCTCACATACAGGACATCAAGTAAAAGCACTTGACACAGCACCCCATTCCCACATCAATTTCTGTAATTTGTTACTGTATTTCCACATTCTTACCGAGCCATCACATTTTAATTCTATTCTTTCTAGATATATTGTAATGACATATTAATATGTACTTGGATAGCTTGATATTAATAGATAGAAAAGGTATGGATACATGGTGAAGAGTGAGAATAGCATGTGGGTGACTGCAGAGCACAAGTAATGATTACGAAGGCAAGATATTATGAAAAAAAAAAAAGTCACATCATGAGTTGAAGTATTAGAAATAGCACAAGAGCAACATATTGTTAAGAACTAATATTTTAATACTTAAAGTTGACAGTCAGTCATATTTCCATATAAACACAAATGGACATAGCAGATAGCAAAGGTTTTAATTCACAAAAGTGAGAGAGGGTGGATAGTTGCAAGAGATAACAGTCCTGTTTGGTAAGAGATCTACTTCTAATCAAAGTAAACCTGAATCATCACAAATATAAGAGTTAAGTTTAGTAAATTATAAATTTCTCAATACAGTTTTGAAGCCGCATTAGAACCAAAGAGTGTAGGATATGAGTGCCCTAGATAGTTTTACGAGTTAGTTCATAAAGACACGAAAAAGCTTGATGAATGGGTATAAAGTCTCAAGGAGAGATACTGTATCAGAGATGACTAAGACACGCAAGATGACAAAGAAAAGACAGTTGACGAGGAATTAAAAAGCTATGTTTACTATAAGTAACAGCTAGGTCTTGTTCATTCGTAATAATACATAATGTTTTAATTTGGGGGGCTGAAAATGTGTGCAGGGGTATAAAGCAATATAAAAGCTTATATTACTCTGATATTCAATACAGCACTATTACTGCATTTTGCAAATTAGAAAAGTATCTGACCAATGAAGCCAGTGTGGGCAAAGTTAGAGTTCAGACTGTTCCAACAAGAGGAGAGGAATGCATACACTATCAAGGCAATTTCACAAGACGAGGTTGGGATCTCTTCTGTTACATATTAATAAATAAAAAATCTAGCTAAAAATATTTAAACGTCTCAAGAAAAAATATTTAAGGCTATCAACAGCTTAATTGATAATTTACTTTTAATTTCATAACATTATTGAAGTTCATATTATCAGGGTATACTCTCAATCTTTAAACAAAATTAATTTATCATTATATAGTCTATGGGCCAGTACCTACAAACCTGAGCCCATTTCTTCAAATTTGGAATGTATCATCTCTGTAAATCTATTTTCACAGAGATGCTCTCTTGCATACTAGCAGAACAGCTACAACTGCAACCATATATGTGAGAGGGTAAGACTGAAATTCTATAATTTACCATTCCTCATTTTACAACACAAACAATACTCAAAACTTACTTTGTAATTTCCTGGAAGGCATACCCATCTTGCCAATTTTCCTGGAAAGTTGCCCCGACTCTCTGTGTTACGAACTGGCCCAGCCGTAGTCGATTTTGCATACACTTTTGACGGGCTTCCTTTTTTTCTATATTACTCTTCTCTATCAATAATTTCTTTACTACTTCTATACATTTATTTATTTGCATTTGTTTTTGTTCAATAAGTTTGCTCTGGCTTTGGAGCTGTCTCGATAACTCTTCATTTGTCTGGAATAATATCAAAAGAAATAAATCACTAGACTGAATAATTCCAAAGGCATAGTTATATATATATATATATATATATATATATATATATATATATATATATATATATATATATATATATATATATATATATATATATATATAGCACTAAAATATTAAAATTTATATTCACACTAACACAAACAGAGCGAAGCAGAGAACATTTTCCTATAAAATGCTGAAGGGCTGAGAGCTGAAATGCTGAAGCCTAAGGTGCTAATATACAAAGTAACAATAACAACTTAAAAGAAAACAATGAAAAATTTAATAAATAAATATAAATCTGTTGATCCATGAGCACCAGTCTCACAATCCAGTGGTCTCAAGTTCAAATATCAAGATAAGTTTGACTGGATAATCTCCGTACTTCTTAGGGGTAAAAAGAAAGTAGTGGCATCCATTGTACGGTCACTCCTGTCATCTCAGGAGGCTCAGTGAGTACAACATTATATAAGTCAAGTCAATGTGCAACAGTACCTTTATGTGCCTGAGTATTTAATAAACTATATAAGTCAAGTCAATGTGCAACAGTACCTTTATGTGCCTGAGTAATTAATAAACACAAAAAAGTCCTTGTTGAATGTCTGGGTGATGGGGAGAAAAAATCTAGAGCAACTAGAGACAAAATAAAGCCATGTACAATCCACGTCTTTATGGAAAAATAACTATGAAACTAAAAAACTGGAAAAAATAAGAAGGCAAAGTAAAATCATGGCAAACACAGCATAAAAACAGCAGCAGTGCACCATTCTCGTTACCATACTTACACACTGTAAATTATCGATTCTTGAATTTTTTGCCTCCATGTCCATCATAGATGCACGACTCTCCATTTCGTCAACCTGACGATACGTAATATCACTTTGGGTAGAACGGTGGGAGACTGGTACGCCTCGAGGAGGGGGCATAAGCCCCACAAGTGGATCCCCTAAACTACCGCTATGACCAGTCTAAAATGCAAAAAATATTTTGTACAGCTAAATATAATGCCTAATATAGTACAATTAAGTTAAAAATAGAATAAGTGAAAATGGACTACTCATTAAACATCACATATTTCCAATACACATTGTAATAATGAAAACCTTTTCACAATACTGGATATGATCATTTTAATTTTAAAAATTTTCATGCTAAGGCCTCCAGAGATATTTACTTCTCTGTATTCCATTACATATTGGCCTACCTAAGCTACTGCAATTCATGTCAAAACTGTTATTGCCCTCTGATCCACTTGTGAAGCTATTGTCATTTTCATCAGTGTTGAAATTCAAATTATTTGTTCAAATATCATATTTCATTCTCTTAAAAAATAAAAATGAATATCCTGAAAGAATGCAGTCAAAAGAAGAGGAATCCAATTGTCATTAACTACTACTTGATACTGCAACATTTAGTGAACCATACCAGTATTTGCCCTTTCAAATTCATTATCATTCTGTGATGAAAACTAGCCAATGTACTTCAAAGGTTACACAACATTTGACAGAAAATTACACGTAATCTCAAGTTCCGCCTTAAAATTATTATCTAGTTTATTCATTCTCATACATACTGCTTTTTCCCACCAGAACCAGCAGGCAACCAAATACACAACTAACACCACATACATCAAGATAAACTGGTTGGTCACAAGAAAAAGATAAAAGTTCATGAATAATGCCAATCGGTAAGTCTAATATCATAATCCGCAACAGTCATGTACTTGTGCTTGATAAAATATGAAAAATATTAAGTCCACTGGTAACAAATATATCAAAGTACTTGTGTTTCTTGTTAACTGTGGTCCCTTAAATTATAAAGAATTTTGTTGTTCCATACAAAATAAAGAATTTTGTTTTGCATTATGCTATCATGTTAAAGCTTGGTGCATTAAACTTGTGCCAATTTTCTCATCAATGCCTTATTCACTACCTAGATGCCAAAGTTTTTCTGGGAAGGGCCTAAAACATGCTATCCCTTATCTACATCTTAGTCTAATGCTGGTTTGAAACTGGTAAACTTAGACTTATAGAGTTCCACTAATAAGACATTATATGTCTAAACTAACTAAACCACATCTGTTCCACTCTTGCTTCAAACAATTTTCTGAGGATCTCCACCCATAATTCATTTTTTTTCCCTCAATTTCATTCCTAATCTAACACCAACTAACATACAGTAGGAAAAATTATTCAATCATACAATTCAACCTATAATTTAATCTTTTAAAGGCTTCCTTTCATTACATTACTTAAGTGAGACAATATATTCCACTCGACCTCTACTCTAGTCTTAATCCATGAAATGGCTACCATAATCTTTTTAATCCACATCTACATATCTGGAATGGTCAACCTCACTGGGTACCAGACAGTCTAATAACCAAGTTTCTCACATCATCACCATCATCTATGCTGCAATGCATTACCCCTCAAGAATGACCAACAATTCATATATGGTAACTTTCAATTTCGTGATCCAAGAGTACAACAGTGACAATGAATGACCTGCATATAGGGCATATTATAGCATGGTTTACTTGTAGAAACAAATTATTTTCATGGGCAGCTTACCATATGGCCCATATGCACTTGTGGGGATGGACTTTTAGCTCCAGAATGTCTGAGAGGAGAGTTTGAAGTCTGTTGTTGAATGGTTTGCTTATTAAAATATTCGTTGATTTTCTTGCTATTTTCAGAGGCTCTACTCATCTTTGGGGCTGCACCCCCTCCTCCTTCATCGGTCTGTCCGCCTTGGCTAGAATTTGTGTTTTTTCGCTTCCTCTTACGTTCAGTTGCAGGCGTCCTCGGCTGGCCTTTCTCTGGACTAGTTCCTTCTTCCCGGTCAGATGACCCTGTAGACAATAAGAATGTCACTTAAATACAGTATTTTAATAACCTTGTAAATATTCTCAAAATACTATCACATACACTTCAAAAATTGCACTATGAGTCAGTACACCCAAATACCAGTTCATTTAATCATTACTAATATATGCAAGCAGGTCAACCTAAAAAATAACAATATTTAATGAGGTTAAAGAGAAAGATTTCCATTCCCATATACTATGGGTGTAGTAGAGAAATTAATAGGAATATGGTAGCAGGAATGTACACCCTTCCTGCATATCTTATCCTTCTGCAAAACTAATAAAACCGATGTCAAAAAGGGTACGATGAGATCCTATTTCCATGGAGGTGTTAATGAGTTAGTCACCGTACTGCTTCAACAAAATAGTGTGCATAAATAAGGTAAATGCCAAATCTTCGGCAGAGAGAGGACCACCATTCCATTGACAATTCCACACTTAATAAATCTTGCTTAACCAAATTCATGTTTTGTGAGGTGGTGATTTTATCCCTCACATGCAATACTCACTTCATTAGTTAAGGGAAATTTGCTGAAGATGCTATTTTACAATTCTGTACAGAAGTATGTAATAAATACTTTTACAAATCAAAATACTGTACATGTGTCTTCAGAAGTAATATCCACACACTCTTACACAAAAAAACTTCTCACTTAAGGTAAAACTATATCAACTACACAATACAGCAAACATTGTGAAAGGTTGCTTCCGCAATGTTCAATGGAAAAAATAGTCCATGATAACATATGAGCAGGAATATCAAAAATCTGTGAACAGTATACTAATGAAGATTATTCATCAAAGTTGTTTTGGCATCTTGTTCAACATCACTTCCAGAAGTTATTAAATGCACGAAGGAACCTACCAGTGCTAAGGTTAGAATCTTGCCTCTCCAATATCATTGGTTGGGATCCAGATCCAGACATGGACGTGGGTGGCTGCGTAGATGTGGGAGTGTTAGGGCTACTCCCACCTAAGTGAACCTGAAATAAATTTTACGTTCATTAGTAAGGTACTTCGAAGATGGCAATGCAAGAGGTGAAAAACATCCATAATGAGATGGAGGTATTCATGAAAAGAAATAAACATCATCCTCCTTCCAATTATCACTGCTTTTGTACAAAATGACATCTACATCGAGAAAGTGAAGTATACTTCAAGCTTTAAGATTATTAGTATTGTTAGTTAAATTTAATCAACTATTTAGTACACTGATAAAAAAAAAAAAGTTATTATATATACAAAATGATATCTGTACCAGATCATAAAAAAATCATGCTAGCATTCACTAAAATAAATAATAAGAATGGTCAGAGATGAAGAAGCTAATATCTGGATAACAAGTTTTTATAAACTGTAAACTCAAAATTCAAAACCATAAACAAAGTTTGGCTGTCATCAACAAGTACCATGATATCAGAAGTTACATATGATAAACAGATATTTCCTACTAGTAACCAAGTATTTAAAAATGGCTGCTAAAATCAAACCTATTTAACTTTGGTATAAAACCAACTTCATGGAATTAATAGGAAGGCACATGCATCAATTAAATAGCCATATGCAATTCCATCCTATTAAGTCTTGAGTAGTTGACTAAACACTCCAAATACCAAAATACATACAAAGGATCTTTGTAATTAAAGACAATGTAAACCGTACTTAAAATAAGCAAGACTTGGAATTTTATCTTCCTGCCTGAGCGTAGCTCTAGAAAACCGACCTACCGCAAACTCTTGTATTCTTCAAGGCAAAATCATCTTTACAACTTTCAATTTCAACACAATCAGTCAAAGATATAATCCTCTGAAGGCTTAATGAAAACCAAAATAGAACCACAAGACAACCTCCAACAGTTTTTGTCTAAAACATCAACTTTGAATAAAGTTTTAAAACTTGTCAAGACTCTACCTAGGGATAATGCCAAAAGAGACTGCCATAATAATAAGGGCAGGGAGTAGTGGATTAGCCAGGAAAGTTTGAATAGAAAATACTAGTAATAACCATTAAGCACAACAGTTACAGACTCACTCGCTTGAGGTTAAGAGATCTTTTCAAATAAGAGTATGTACAATATACTGTATAACTAGTTTATATAAGTAGGTCTATAACTAGTAATAGCAAAGGCCAAATCTTTATTTCCTAAATTCATAGTTCCAACTCAAAATATATTTTTCAAATCGCTGTTCCTTATTCTATATACACTAACGGCGAGTTCTGATATTATATATAAGGGCATAATACAGTAGTTTAAGTATGAAATACATGGTAATCTTATGCTAACAATTCAACATGCACAGCCTATTAATATGAACAACTGAAACAATTTAAAAAAAAACAAAAGAGCAAAATACTGTATTATTAATATCACAAGTGAGCAAAGACGATCTCCAATGAAAAAGAAAAATAAGAAAAAATGAAAACGTCAAGCTATTCTTGTGATTTGTTCCAATAACCAAGACCTGCTCTAAGACTTAATGCAGCTCTTCTAGACAAATGAAAAAAATTTTAACCCAACCCCTACAAAAACTATATTTAATCCCATGTACTGACCCTGCATCAAAGTGAACAATGTTGTACCTAACTCCCAACAACTTCTGACAACACCAGAGCACTAAAACTTGTCATGTCAATACCATATACCACATCAAAATATATTGATCGACAAAGTCTTTGGTAATAATGTACAAAGCTAATAGCCTGCTTAGCCTAAAGTTCATATGGTGTACATGTAAGAATTTATATTCAATGTATAAAACAACTGTGTGAACATATATTAGTGATCTGTACCATATTAATAAATCTGATTTTGTACAGAATGCATAGCTAACCTCATACTTCAGCGCAAGTTTCAAGTGTGAAGGAGTGTCTGCCCTGGTTCCCAGTCTGGCCATTTCCCCTGTCATCTTGGCATTCCCTCGCCTGCCCCTGAGAGAAGCCATGGACCACTTCCCTTTTGAAGTTTTATTTCGTGATGCTTTACGAGGACTAAGTAACTGATCCAAATTCAGTCCTGACACAGGAGTGTCATACAATTCTGAAATAATTGGACAATCCTCGGAAGCTTCAGCAGTTTGACACCCAATGTTTCCTTGCCCATGTCGTGGAAACGAGTTCGTGAATTTCATATTTCTAGAGCCACACTCCAGGTCTAAGCCCACAAGGTAAGGTACCTCCCAACTGCTGTTGCCCAGTGCAAAAACATGAGATGAAGGGTGACCACTTCCCTTACTGTGCGTTTGTGTCTTTAAAAAGGACTGACTTGCAACATTATGATGTCCATATACAGGATTATAGTGTTCATTTTCATAAGTTTCACTTATGTGCCCTTCACCTACATGAGTACAAGGTACATCCAATGACTGAAAACAAGGCTGCAAAGTTCCAGGATAACCAGCCAAATCTAAACCCTGAACATCCATACTAGGAACATCTTTCACTTTTTTATTTCCTATTTCACTCAAACTAGCCTCGGTGCTTATTTGGGAGTTTAAGGCACTAGCAAAGCAACACTCCTCATGCTTCTCTTTATCAGAAGAAACTGAAAATGGGGAATCCATTACCCTGCCTCCAATCCGTGCCTCAAGGAGCTCTTGTTTACGAGGATCCAGGACACTGAAATGCTCCATCTTAATGCCAGTCACCGCACCTGTGGAAAAGCATTATAGTTAATAGCTGATAGTATATGGACTGCATTAATTTTAAGGAGGGTCATATTAAGCTTATAAATTATCAGCATAGTTTACTACCATGCCACCATTTATACAATTTGTACTCCAGAGGGTATTTAATAATAAAAAAAGTACCAATAAATTATACAGAAGTATAAAAGGGAAAACATTAAGAGCAGTAATTCCAATGTTTAGGATAAGGCATAGGCCAGCTTTTAAAGATTTTAATACAACTTTTCTTTCGAACAAGTTTGCTACATTTCAATATAAATTATTTCAAACAATAGTAATACAAATATTAATAATCATAACAATTCAAATAGTAACCATTCTCATGAAGTAAATAAATTGTTAATAACATCTAAACTTACTCTATTATCATTACCTAAACATATGGGTGTATATTAATGATATCTGAGTCTTTCAGGCTCCCTTTAATAAAAATAAAAAAGTACTTTACCAAATTCAGAAAATGTTACTACAGAGTTACCAGTTTACATCATTAATACCCAATAGCAGCCCTATTGTCTATATAAATATCAATGAACAGATACCTAGACGTATTAAATATATATATATATATATATATATATATATATATATATATATATATATATATATATATATATATATATATATATATGTATAACTACTCCTGTAAGTATTTTTACCATACATGTCATCCACTTTCATATGTAAATATTTTATTCTTTATTGAGAATTGTTGAAAAGACAGCCCAACTGCAACAATTGAGGCATAATTAAGAGCCATTTAAGGATAATGCAGGGTTACTTTCAACATTATTCTCTCTACAACAACTTCAAAAGCACTTTACAGTAGTCAGAGAATAAGTTTCCTGGGATAAAACTTTCCATGAAAGAACGATTAAGAATATATATATATATATATATATATATATATATATATATATATATATATATATATATATATATATATATATATATATATATATATATGTGTGTGTGTGTGTGTGTGTATGTCATTACACATTGGTAATAGAACAAATAATAACAGCCGAAACTTTTAACCACTTTAATACGCAAAAATAAAAATTTTATATAACGTCTTTCTTGGTTAAAAATGTCTAAATAAAAAAAAATAAATAAAAATAACGGAAGGCATAAAATACGGTGAAAAAGGGAGAAAATGGCGTCTTTTACACAGAGTTAAGGCCCATCAAACAATAATAATGGCATCAGAATTCTACGCTAGTATGCCGAAATTCACTCTCGATGACGGACACTGAAAATGATCCAAGAATCTAAATAAATAAAAAGATTATACAGGAGTCCGAGACCCCGGGCATCACCAAAGGAACGTCCATTACAGTCACCACTCAAACTTCCCACCTCAATTTCACACTTATGGCACTTTTACCTTCCGTATTTTTCTTCCATATCCGCATGATATATATACAGCAAATCACCAGACTTCATATTACGGCCAATAGTATCCGCAAAATAAGAATACGGCCGAAAGAATGAATGGACGGAGGCTAATGTTTACTAACTCCCCAACCCCAAAAAGCCTCCATTGGGGGAATGATTCCCGTTTCTTTTTCTCTTACCCAACGACATTTCGGCTTGTTTTGACCCTCCTCCATCACTTCATGATAGCGGGTCCTTATGTAGGACAGTAATGCACTTGAATTCCGTCCGAAAATAGTCCCAAATCGATGAAATATAGAAGTCACTCTCTCCCTTTTCAGGTTCTCCCTTCGTCAACAGCAGTGCTAACGACTCACGTAAATTTCCTTAGACTGGGTAAAACTATATATCCATCATTCCGGAAAATTAACCCTATGGAAACAACTCTTTTGGTATACATTTCAACGCTTTCATCTGATCAGCTTATTTTAGTTATTTATTGCTATATCTTATGCAATAGGCATAAATAAAGACGAATCTTTATTTCTAAAAATTATTATTTATTTACTTGGGTCTCCCTTTACCGCATTAAGAATTACTCATAGCAAGGAAATTTGGCTATATCTGGCAGCACTGCAACAATGAAGGGGATGAAATGCGGCTGCCGGCAAAACCTCCATTATAGAAAATGGTGATATTTTACGCTTAAAATTACTTTCTCCGTCATATTTGAGGGTTGATACAGTACCTTACGTGCATAAATACAAAGGAAGACAATACCATCATGTAAATTTCGGTACTGAATGCGATATAAAAAAGAAAAAAGCATTAAAACAAGATTTATTTTACATACCATATCTGTGAATCCAGTGAGTACTTCTCATGAAAGTGAGCATCATAAGAAGTTAATAACAATAATTAAGGGAAGGAATTTAACATATTTATTTGTCTGGCAAAATCGGAGTAAGATTATAACGGTGCAAACACTTTCTATATAGAATGGATCTTTGCATTTTATTACTTTTGTCCTTTCTCTCGTGTTTTACTTATTCCAGTTTCCCTCCATAAAAAAAAAAAAAAAAAAAAAAAAAAAAAGGAAAAATAAAAGATTTTCGATTAAAAAAAATCAAAAATTAAGTATCTTATTTTATAATAATTGTTACCAGATTTAATATGGAAATAATTATTCTGATGATGTTTATGCAATTTACCAGTATTAAATTCATAAAACTTAGCATATACAACAGTTTAAAAAAATATAAGTAATAATATTGTATCGTTGCCAAACCAATTACGACTTTAATAATAATAATAATAATAATAATAATAATAATAATAATAATAATAATAAAAGTCTATCCTACCTAATAAAAATATGATATCGATTACAAAAAGAAATTAGTGACGAAATGTGGGCGTGTTGTACGTGTACATACGATTTACACCTATAACAGAGCTATGGTTGCGTTACGTAATTGAGATAGAGAGAGAGAAGTTGCTCAATAAAAAAAAAATGGCGAATAATTCCCCTGCATTTCGTTGTGACCTACATAAAGGAATTAAACGGTGAATTTCACTGTGCCTAGTGTTGCTTCGTTGTCCGGGTTGTTCATTTTCTCCGCAGTTGTCAAAATGGAAAAGGGGACGACATAGAGAAAAATACAGAGGGGAAACTAAAGAGACTTTGCAGGCGTAATAGAGATAAAATTATCGATGATAATGATACTTATGAAGGTGAGGAAGAGGAGGAGCGAGAGGAAAAGGGACCAACGGGGGAGAAAATAAAGGAGGAGAACTTAAAAAAAGGATATTGGGATAGTGATGGGAACAGAAATTCCATTTAATTACTGATGATTATAATGATGTTTACGAAGGTGAGGAAGAGAAGCCACAGGAAAAGGACAAACTGGAGGAAAACACAGAAGGGGGGGGGAATTTAAATTTGCTTGGGTTAATGATGGGATTAGAAATTCGAGTAAAATGACAGCTGCTGATGATGACGGTGAGTAAGGAGGCGGAAGATGAAGGGCAAGATGATACCTTGAAGGTTACTCACTCTACCTATGCAAAGTATTGTATGAAGGAGAAAAGAGGGTGAATTCTTCTGTGCAAATCAGAAGCGTAAGACAAGTAATTTTCATACAATTTATTATTCCTCGTAGGTATAAGAATATAAGTCAATATCAGATCATTTTTAAAGTACATTTAGACCCCATATAACGCTGCTTTAAAGGTAAGATAAAAAAAAATAAGATATTTGACCTTGGAAAGGACAGAAGTAAATTAGAACTATTCGATAAAGTAATTTACAGTGGATGATGATATATGCAGATAAGGTGACGTGAAGAGATTTGCAGCTATTTTGACTCTTTTAGAAGAGGTTCTTTTCGCAGTGCATTATTAAGTAGTTAATTCATTGCCCATAGCAATGCCTGTGCTAGAAAAGATAATGCTTCGACCCAATCAGTTTGAGGAGTTGCGAAACGCCTGCCATGAGGGACACAAGAGGTTCTGGCGGAAAAATATGCAAACCCTACAACTTCAATGGACAGATTAGTAATGGCTCTTTTTGCTAATACTTCTACTACTACTACTGAAATGCAGAAAAATTATATTGAGGAGAACAGAGCAACCAACATCTGCCATAAAACTGAAGTTTTCGTTCCATTTTACATTTGCATTTGCTAAGTCAGCCATCGTAGTAAATGCTAATATATATATATATATATATATATATATATATATATATATATATATATATATATATATATATATATATATATATATATATATATATATTCTGTAGTGACTAAATAAGTTGTTAAAAAATTTCAAATCATGTGCTTATTTAAAAAAAAAAAAAAGTTATTGTATATTAGCCTATTAATAAAAGCGATGCTACAAGGTGACTACAATGAGTTAATTACTACATGACAAAGAGAGCGAGAGAAATATATATATATATATATATATATATATATATATATATATATATATATATAGAGAGAGAGAGAGAGAGAGAGAGAGAGAGAGAGAGAGAGAGAGAGAGAGAGAGAGAGAGGAGAGAGTATTCTTTCTCTCCCTCAAGAAATTCCATCCAACAATAACCCTCTTCGGCTTGGCTGGAGAAAATATGGCGCTTGCACACACTTTTCAAAGGTAGCATCAAGTGGGCTGGGCAGTCGTCCTCTCTTTCCTGTACTTCCTCTCTACGTTTTCCTTGTCTCTCCCCCCGACTTTCCAGTTTCTTCAGATTTTAAATCTGAACAAAGAAAGGCAAGTCCGTTATGAGCTTGCGTCCCATAACGTCATTTCCCCTGACCCAGAGACTTTCTTTCGGGAAATTCCCTCTTCGGATTAAACAAAAAATTCTGAGGAATTCCCCCACCTCCTGGTCGGTTTTTCTTTTCTCATTTGATTTAAATGTCTGTGTACATAATCTATACCCATTAAACTTTTTTCTTTTTGCAAAATGTCGACAAATAAATATGAAAAGCTTTCACTTCAACCTAACCTGGGCTAAATTTATAAAACATTTAGTATAGTAAATACTAAGAAAATACCATTTCTAGTTAAATGCTAACTTTTCTTCCATGATATTATTATTATTATTATTATTATTATTATTATTATTATTATTATTATTATTATTATTATAAGATCGACACTAACGAAGCTGTGGACACGTTGTGTTCACAGAAATGCATTCAACCCGAGGCTAGAATAGCCCTCTTAGTCGCCTCCTACGACCAATAGGGTTATACGAGGATTCCTAGTTCGAGACTAAACTAGATTCTCAACAATTACAGTAATTAAAGGTAAATTGTGTTTTATTTAGTTGACCTGCTTACCTGTTAATTTACCTAATCTGAACGCTAAACTCCATACAATTAAATAAATTATAATTGATCATACTTTTATAGTCATCCGATTCTTGAAGGAAGTGCTGCAGGACAACAACAACTGACGATGGAGCTTAAAGGGATTTCACCCCCCCCCCCCGTGACCTTTTACAAATCCACGATTGGAATCGAAAAGACTTACAAAGCGATTACCAATATTTGGACACCTTGAAATGTACAGTGTAAAGGAACAAAATAAATATCTGTCCTGGGCCTCTGTCCTTATAAAATAGAAAAAGAAACATACATACATACATGCATACATACATACATGTGCGACTAAAGCAAACAATAAAATAAAAATAATATAAATAATTCCATTACTTGTGAGGGGAAAAAAAAACTCCAAAAATGGGTTTATTGAGTAATTCATTGTTTATAGACTGGGCAGAATATTATAGCAATCTGATTAAGGTACAATTACAGCAATCAAAGCAATTAACAGGTTCGTTAATTACATACGGGACTATTTAATTAACGGGAGGATTTACAACTGATAAGTAATTACGAGAATTTAATTACTCTTGATCCAGTATGTATGACCTCTGCCTAGGTCTGTATTTCATTCAATAATAACAATAACAAAGATATAATAACAATAATAATAATAATAATAATAATAATAATAATAATAATAATTATTATTATTATTATTATTATTATTATTATTATTATTATTATTATTATTATTATTATTATTTATTAACAATAAATTATAATCAATATTATCTATATATTAGTATTGGATGGATTCGGTTTTACGTCACGAAATCCCTTTTTTACTAAGGGCTAGGACGGTTGCCTTCTTGCGAAGGACTTGTTTTGGCAGACGTAATCGTTACCCTGAGTGCATGCCCTTACTAACCTCAGTCCGTGACGGGACGCTAACCCTCGACCTGCCGCCTCAGAGTCGCGGATGCTACCATTTTGCCACGGAGACTACTATTTATTATTATTATTATTATTATTATTATTATTATTATTATTATTATTATTATTATTATTATTATTATTATTATTGTTGTTGTTGTTGTTGTTGTTGTTGTTGTTGTTGTTGTTGTTGTTGTTGTTGTTGTTGTTGTTGTTGTTGTTGTTGTTGTTGTTGTTGTTGTTGTTGTTATTATTATTAATATTATTATTATTATTATTATTATTATTATTATCATTATTATTACATGTCTATTTATAACTTAACTCTTCCCATCTACAAGTTATTTAATTTCAATTGTCTGATTTACTTTTTTTCACACCCACTTTAAAGTATCTGCTGCGATTTTATTGTCATAAGTAAATTTAGTCTCTCTCTCTCTCTCTCTCTCTCTCTCTCTCTCTCTCTCTCTCTCTCTCTCTCTCTCTCTCTCTCTCTCTCTCTCTCCATTTCTTTCGAACTTTTCACTTTCTTTTATTCCTTTTCTCGATATCTCTCCTTAATCATATACTCTTTTTCTAAAATTATGCTCAAGATCTTATTTATGGTCAGCATCAAAGGAAATTTATAATAACATTCTGAGTCTATACATATATATCTGCAGATCGCATAGGAAAATAGGTCAGGTCATTCTAAATTGAGTCACAAGCAGAAAGGCACGTCAGACTGGATTTAAATGCTGAGAAAAATTTATCTTCTTAATTCCAAAGTGTCATCCATACCCAGGCTGTGCAGAGGAGTGACTGAGTGGCTGGGAGATCTGATCAGTATTTACTGTTAGGTCACGAAAGTTAGGAAGCGACGAGACTAAGGCCTCTTTCACACCTATGTAGCATGTTGCACGTTGCATGCCACGTTGCACGCCAGTTAAAAACGAAAATCTTGAAATATATGAAATCTTTCACACAGAAGTGGCGTGACATGCCTCATGTGCCACGCCACTTCTGTGTGACAAGTTTCATATATTTCCGGATTTTCGTTTTCAACTGGGGAGCCACGTGGCATGCCACGTGCGACGCGCCACTTTGGTGTGAAAACGGTCTTACAATGCACATTCGATCCTCGGTATGGGGCGTTAAGAAAGGCATCCGGTCTAAATCCCTCACCTTAACGGCCAGTGTTTAGCTCATTTCATGGCCACTTACATTGATACTCAATCCTTGTTCAAAGAGTATGCTATATCAAGATATAAATGGAAATTTGAGACGTGACATAATCAACAAATCGCCCAGCACAAAACTGAAACACGATGTAACTAAAGCAGTTTGTATTAGGGCCTATTCACACAGGGCGTTTTTAACTGCGCGGTTGGAAACGCGCTGTCGCATTTTCAGTGTTTGTTTATGGAATAATAATAATAATAATAATAATAATAATAATAATAATAATAATAATAATAATAATAATAATAATATTATTATTATTATTATTATTATTATTATTATTATTATTATTCAAAAGAATTAACCATCAACAGTTTTACACAACTAATCCTTTAGTGATGTTCTTGTAAAGAGTAATGTGACATCCATTGGTCTTAGAAGCCATATAATGCACTAAACTCTGTACAGTATACAGTAAAAACATGTATATATATATATATATATATATATATATATATATATATATATATATATATATATATATATATATATATATATATATATATAATATTACTCACTTCGGGGTTATAATAAAAAAATATATAAATAGCTACACAAAGTTAAAAAATATATATTTATCACCAGCCATATATATAAAATCATACTTAACTTCTGAACAATAATATATCCGAAAATGATAATATTCAGGACATGAAAACGGCAGAGGCCCTTTGAAGCCAAACACACACACTTTATATATATATATATATATATATATATATATATATATATATATATATATATATATAATATATATATATATATATGTATATATATGAAGAGGAACAAATACATACGTATATATAATTTGCATAAGTAGAGTACCTTTCAAGGTATAATCTCGCTCTTCATCTTCCGCTTTCTCACACACACACTCACACACACACACACATCTATATATATATATATATATATATATATATATATATATATATATATATATATATATATATATATATATATATATATATCTGGTGTGATCTTATGTGATATTAATTTTGACGTAATGACCATCTATATTAATAAACCCTCAAGCAATGGTTCTGTAATAATATATATATATATATATATATATATATATATATATATATATATATATATATATAGTATGTATATATATGTATGTGTTGTGTGTGTGTGTGTGTGTGTGTGTGTGTGTACATACACTTACACACATATCCATGCACGCACCCACACACACACACACACACACACACACACACACACACACACACACACACACACACACACACACACACACACACACACACACACACACATATATATATATATATATATATATATATATATATATATATATATATATATATATATATATATATATGAAGAAATTATCTGGAAGAGTCTTTTACTATCTTAAAGGATAATTAACACGCAGGCACACAAACAATGATCTATCTATCTATCTATCTATCTATACATCCATCAATCTATCTGTTCGTTTGTCTGTCTGTCTGTAATTTCAGGGATGGATAACTAAGTGACACACTCGAGTCCTCTTAGGAGTTCTTCAAAAGCGTCTTAAGAGTTAAAAACAACAGTATATATTCTACTTCATAGAGACAAAAATAATCATTAACTTAAAGAAGAGGGAATTGCTTTCTTTTTTCTTTTCTTATCCTTTCTTGTACTTACCAATAATGCTTTCTGTAAACCCTCAGAAACTCTTTCTCCCTTTCTAATACGTGTTTTTATACACTTCTGTGAAGTCACACATGCTGTGGTCGTAAAAAGAAATGAGTCATAACTTGAATAAAACATAAAATAAAAATCAAAACTACTGGGTTGGGAGGGGGGGGGGTAGGAAGCGACAGCAGAGGATGAGGCAGGAGCTGGAAGGCCGCTTTTACAACAAAGTGGCACGTCGCACGTGGCATGACACGTGGCACACCAGCTGAAAACGAACATCCGGAAATATATGATACCTTTCGTACAGAAGTGGGGTGACGCGTCCCATGTGCCACCCCACTTGTGTGTGAAAGGTGTCCTATATTTCAGGATGTTCGTTTTCAACTGGCGTGTCACGTGGCATGCCACGTGCGACGTGCTACTTTGGTGTGAAAGCGGCCTAAGAAAGCTTTACGGTACCTTACTCTCATTCCCAACATCCAGTAAATGATCCAACAGGTGCGCTTTTTACATTTTATCTTGGGGGATTTAGGGAATTGTATACGCTCATTACCGGTATACAGTATTAAATATTGTTAACACAATGTAACCGCTTTTTCCTGTGTGTGTGTGTGTGTGTGTGTGTGTGTGTGTGTGTGTGTGTGTGTGTGTGTGTGTGTGTGTGTGTGTGTGTGTGTGTGTGTGTGTGTGTGTGTGTTGATACCCTTTCTATATGATTGATTTTTTAAGTATCTTATCCGGTCCTTGACAATGAGATTGGTATCGTTATGACCTGACAGAGTGACGTCGTTGTTGTTGTTTTTTTATATATATCAAAGTAATCAAAGCAATTATAAATACAGTGTTTACGATATTTGAATTACCAATAAATTTTACGAACATGAGTGCTATTATTGACAGCAACATGAACTATTATCATTATTATTATTATTATTATTATTATTATTATTATTATTATTATTATTATTATTATTATTATTATTATCATTATTATTAATATTATTATTATTATTATTATTATATGACTACGGATATATATATATATATATATATATATATATATATATATATATATATATATATATATATATATATATATATATATATATATACACCACTTATCAACATGTGGACCAACCTATGGACATATAGTCAATACAGACAAAATGTTTTTCAACCCATAATTACTTAACCTCAGTTAATTCACACAATTTTCTCATTATTATATTAAGAAAAACAATAAAACATGTGATACTTTTTTACACTGCTGGGAAGGCTGTAAAATAGGAACATTTGACATAAAAAAAAAAAAATTCAAGAACCATCAAACATAAAAAAAAAAAAAGTGATAACTTTTAATGTATAGCGGTATACCAACGCAATACATATCGGTATGAGCATGAAATTACTGTACATTATAAATACAGCGTAGGTTAACGAACAGATGATACTTGTTCACAACAGTACATAAAGTGCGATAATTAAAAGTGTCCAAATATGATATATATATATGACACATATATATCGTACATATATTATATCTTAATGATACTCGTTATGCGTCAGTGTTATTATTACACCCAAGTTTCTGACTGCAGTTTTCCTGACAGAGCCCCCACGTATTCCTTGACTCTTCGAGGCATGAAAACACGAAGGGAAATTCCTCTTGCTCCACCCCACAGAGTTGTCTTTTACGATATGAATGGGAACTCGGGGGCGGAGTAATTGTCTCCCTCCCCATACTAAGGGACAAGACTCTAATAACCATCTTCTTAAATTGAGGAAAAAGTTACTTTATAAGTAACAACTCGTACTTAATCTAATTTATTCGAGTATTTAATATCTATTTTATATGCCATGCTTTCTTTCATAATGAGGGGCAGGAGAGCTCTGTGTGATTACCTAATTGTGATTACCTAATTGTGTTTACGGGAAAGAGCCAAAAGCTCGTATCTTCCCGTCTCCTCATCGGTTCCATTTTATACTTAGTCATACTTATCATACCTGTCCTTAAAACTATGGATTGAGATAGCATTAACTACCTCCTCGCTTAGCGAATTCCAATTATCAACTACTCTTACACTGAAAAAGTATTTCCTTACATCCTGCAAAGAAGTTTTCTTACCAAGCTTCAAACTATGACCTCTAGTTCTAGAGCCAGCCATATCAAAATATCGATCCCTATCCACTCTATCATAACCATGAAGGAATTTAAAGACTGTCACCATATCCCCCCTCACTCTTCTAGCTTCCAGTGATGGTAAGTCTAATTC
>JAXCGZ010005751.1:40000-65000 GCA_037179515.1 Halocaridina rubra | reverse complement strand
GGGGACATATAGGAGAAGGATATTTAGGGGGTAGGGAAGGGTAGGAATATAGGGGAATGGAACGAAGTGTAGAGGTGAGTGGCCCTGTTGACATGTTGGTTTCCCCCTGAAGCAGGGAGGGAGAGAGTGATTATGAGAGGGAGGAGTAAAAGAAAAGTGAGGGAGTGGGAAGGGGAGATTAAAGGGAGGCAGAAGAAGGACTCGGTGGAACGCCATGGATGTATATAAACGCAAACATGAGGTGGGAAATGGAGAAATCTCTAAGTCTGGAAGCAGTACAGCTAAAGGAAAAATCTGGAACGCTGAGAGAAGAAAATGGAATAGCTTAAGGCACAGGTTCCCAACGCTACATATCTAACGGCCCACTTTTTTTCTTAAGGCATTATTCGAGACTGGTGTAAAATATCCCGTTGTCCTGTCTGAGCTCATGGTACTGTTGGCTGTCCATATGACCTGTCATATTCCAATCACGTACTGATTATGTCTGCTGAGTTATCAGGGGCAATATGACGACTAACCAATTCTATTCCTTACACAAAAATCGACACGATAAAGTAAAATTTTAACTTTTCTCAATGGATCGACGAGGGCTTGAACTTGGCGCTTTGTTTTGAAAGACCACATTTTTCTAAGTTTTTATGTATCCCTTTTTTTCCCAATTTGGGGGTGGGCACAGACGGACTGAAACTGGGGAATTAAGTAATTTTCATGGGTCAATGTTCTCCTACTCAAAGGTGACACAAATTATTGAGTCTGGAAGACCTTATATCCCCCCCCCCGAAAGATCCCAGGGGAGGCGACGCATTCCAACTGGTTAATAAATATTGAGTATCGACCATAACTGGAGAAAAACTCCACCCGCGAGTATATGAATGTGTAATGTTCTCAGACATCTTAAACTGAACATATGAGATCTCTTGCAAAAGAGCTCACATCTTCTTCTTCTTCTTCTTCTTATTATTATTATTATTATTATTATTATTATTATTATTATTATTGCACACTAATGAACGGAAGAGACGCATGCTAGTTACTGGAAAATTCATGATCAAGCATAGAACACAAAAGTAAGAATCGCATTGCAATATTTTTTTAATAATAATAATAATAATAATAATAATAATAATTAATAATATGTGCCCAAAAATAATTTATAAGGAAAAAACAACCAACCCTACCATCCAAAATTCCTGCTTCTTCCCATTTATATAAATTATAAAACTAATAAAGGAAACGTAATAATAATAATAATAATAATAATAATAATAATAATAATAATAATAATAATAATAATCCATTTTTTTTAAATAAACCTATTGGGAACAGGGTGGAAAATCAAGCTCTTCCCAAATCAATCACAAATAAGCTGATTACACCATCGAATCAATCATACGACACTGGTAAATAAGCTTATAGAATCTTATCCAAATGTTGCTTGAAGCAATCAATGATCTCGTATCTTTTGGCAATTTAACAAATATCACTAGGCCATTCATTTCAGGATAGCCTATCTCGTTAGACGTTAACGTGACCAACATACAAAGCATGCCAAAGACTAGATACTTTATAATTAGGCCGATCAAATTATTCCGGAATGTCAGTCACAGGACAAACTTAGCAATGACGTGGGGAAATCTACATCTCAGTGCACCCAACTTTTCTTTTTTTAATAGTTTCCTTTCATAAGTCCATGAGGAGAATATATTAATGTTATGAAGATACCAATGACAATGGTAAACAATATATAAGTAAAATATTTTAGTGGCTAAAAGTAGCATAAAAAGGTCCTGTTGATTAAGTAAATGAAGGGCAGACGGCATATTTAAAAAAAAAAAAACTTATCACCAATATCCAATCAAAATATAAATTGCAAAAAGCAATCTTTAACTAAATAAGATATAAAATCAAATATAAAATCAATGTAAAACTACTTCTAAGTGTTAGTCAGGGAATTGCGGTCGTCATTGGTGTTAAATATTCTGTGTGAGTAGAATGAGCTTCTTGCTCTAATAAAATACAACACAGTAAATTCAACACAGGTGTTTTTCGAGTAATTTATCATCGTAATGTTAATATATATGACGAGAGAAAATTACTCATTTCTGGTTAAGCTGCAACCCTTTAACTCTAGTAGTACTGACTTCAGGAGTAAAATTTCAGTATATTGAGTGACAGCCTTTTTTTGTCATATATATATATATATATATATATATATATATATATATATATATATATATATATATATATATATATATATATATATATATATATATGACACCGGGACAAGCAGGAAAATTGCCCTTATCAATAAAGACCCGGGCTCGAAGAAAACAATAAGAAAAAGTAAAAGGTTAAGGACAAGGCAGATATGAGGTAATGATACACAATAAGAAAAGGACAGGCTGAAAGAATAGTCGAAGTACTATGGATTTAGATATATGATAGGATTAGGCCCTGAAATGACGATAGATCCGTGTTTTGAAGGAAGATAAATTATACTAATTAGGAAAGACAGAAGGAAGAGGAGAGTTCCAAAGTCTGGAGGTGGATGGGAAGCAGTCGATCCCCCGAACAATTCGCGAACTATATATTGACGTAACTGTAAGTAGTAAAGGAAGCTTTTTGAAAAACATCAGCAGTTCACAATTGTGGGAGGTAACAGAAATGGCTTAATTTCATCCCCTTTATGCATTGCATTTGCATAAAGATTAAAGGTCTCTTAATGGATGGCAGAGGCAAGGGAAAGTGATAGCACAGAACCAGACTATAATACGTACCTACCACATAATCGGAGCTAAAACCCTTACTCCAATCACGTGGACCCAGTGCTCTCTGGGCAATCGCTGAAGAAGCAGGTAGCCCTCCAAGAAATTCCCCTCCAATTAATTGCCCAATTTATACGGTAACGATATGAGACAGTGAAATTTAATTCAACCCTGGGCCAGGATCGAACCTGGGGCAAATACAGAGATATACCCTGATTCCTATATATATTACCGCACTGTTTGCTCCTCCCAGGCATTTATTTGTTTTCACAGACTTTTGATGACGGGAGTCTGTTTCTAATCATTGAAGCTATATCTAAAGCTAAAGCATACAAGCGGATCAACATAAAATGTCAATAAATACGCCTTTGTTAAAATAATATTCATTACTAGAATCTAACACTCACTGCAGGAGGGAAATAAAGAGGGGAATTACGAGTCCCATCGCTCCACCCCATTTAGTCTACTGTCACAACACGCAGGAAAACATGGAGGCGGTAATAATATCCACAACCCAGAAAAAAGAAAATGCATACTAAGAGATTATTGGAGGTAGAAGCCGCTCTTCACCTAACTTGCATACAATCCACCCAATTCCTTCTTTCTTTCTTTAGGATAGGATAGAACAGGTGGGGGAAGAATAGTGACGGCATCGAGTGAACTCTCTTAGCCCTATTCAGGGTGTCATCACTGGTGAGAGGGGGGTAAAGGATGGGAAGGATTGGAGGGATAAGCACGAAATTTAAGGAAGTAAGAGATGAATAGAGAGGGGCAAACCCTCGTGCTAAGTTAACCCAATTCCAAAATGGCAAGAATAGCGACCAAGTATACGTATATTAAGTAATAGGGGCTAAATGGATCAAGTGGAGAAGACGCACCTCAGCACAGTCATCCGGAGAAAACAATTGGCCAGATAACGCATTTCATACCGGCAATTGAGCAACTGGAGATGGAGCTCCATAAAGTTAGGTTAGATTAGATTAGGTTAGGTAATCTCCAGTTGGCCAATAATGAGGAGCATACTCTCTCGAGATGACAGCACTGAGGTGCGTCTTCTCCAGTTTATAAGACTAAATCTTACTAGATAACCGCTTTTCATATTGACCGGAAACTAACTATATACATATTTTTCTTTAATCCGAAAACAAAATACGGAATCAATGTTTTAGTTTGTCATCACAGTCATTTTGCTCTTCAAGATTGTCTATATACCAGTATCTACAGTCAAGCCAAGTCAAACAAATAGCCTAACTCTTTGAAGTAGGAAATTACGAAGGTGACTCATAGTTCCCTCGCTCCACCCTATTTCGTCGATTTTTTACGAGACGCCGAGGGTATTCTTGTACCTAACCTCGGGAAAAGGAAAGAAGTTGCTGAGTAACAGATAAATAAAGAATAAACTAGGTAAAGGGAAGGATGCTTAGCTCTATTTTTTTAATGAGTGCGACAATGAATGAACAAAGAAAACTGCCCTTATCGGGCCCGGGCACGCACCAAAAAACCGCGAAAGTAAAAAGAAACAGATGGAAGTGTTCCGACTTGTCAAATGTGAAGGGATAGTAAGAGATGGTATTGAATACGCAAGAATATTCGGTGTAGAGGTAAGAATAGGAAAAGAATGGGTAAGAGGAAATGCTGAGTATGACAGAGAATGAACATGAAATACCAAGGAGGCTCAAGTCCTCACTTGGATAAAAACCCACCCATCTCCACGAAAGAATGAAAACAAAATGCAAATAACGAGAATGAACACTGGAGGCAGAAACGCTCAACGCCTCCACACTTGGACAGTATCCACTCATCTTCACAGACTTCGAAACTGAGGGGGGGGGGGAAGATGAGTCAGTTCAACACTTTTCCCAAGTAGCAAACGTCATGATGGTATTTTGGTTAATTTAGTTAGCGGAGATGGGGGGAGCTAAACTGCTAAACTAAATGCAGTCATCAAGCATGACAAATCTCCGCACCTGCCAAGTTTCCTCAATTCTGCTTGCGAACCATCTTTTTCAATCTCACGAGACATGTCATCAATTATATGGGATCATTATCGCCATTCTCATTATGGGGACCTCCGTAGCGTTACCGGGAGGAATTAGACCCATTTCCAGCTTGCGGTGGGACGGTAAGAAGGGCATCCAGCCTTAATTCCCAACATCAACCCGTATGCGTCCACTCCCTAATGGGGGCAAATAGTGACACATAAACCGACAAAATAGGTCATTATCATGATCCAACTATCTGGACATTCACCGGGAAGACCTGAAATCATAGCGATATGAATTAGAAAAAATATTTAGGATTCTGCCTTCATTAGGAAAGTAGAAACCGTCGATTTTTTATTACATATATTACCGCAAAATTCTCGAAAGGGGGAATAATCCCTACTTATTCATAGCTTAGAAAGAACGTTCCCTTTAAAAACACAGATCCTCTATGTTCGTATTCAATTAGTGCGAAACCTGGTAGCAAGACAGAAATATCCACACAAATTCATCAAACGGGTGCTAAAACATTTTGCATGAGGATCAAACTCAACGTTTAATCTTCCAAGGGCAATGTGTTAAACCCAATTTATTAATAGGCTGTGACCTTTATATTGGCTCGGTAGCGTCTCCGACTCTGAGGCGTCAGGTCGAGGGTTCGCGCCCCGCCACGGTCTGAGGTTAGCAAAGGCATGCACTCAGCGTAAGGATTACATCTGCCAAAACAAGTCCTTCGCAAGAAGGCAACCGTCCTAGCCCTTGGTTGATAAGGGAGTCCGTGACGTAAAACCGGAACCGGAACAAGCCTAGTTCTAGAGTGAGAACTTTGACATTAGGGCTTCCACACAGCACTCTGAGTAACGCGTTACCTTAGAGAAGATGACTGGCTGACCGGTGGCCACTCAGTGGCCATCTGTAGATTAGTAAACGGGGACAGAAATGTTCATGAATTGGACTAAAACTGGCATGAATTTTGTAAATGGAGGCGGTTTGATAGAGCTGCAGGAATCTAACTAATATCGAGATTCCGAGCTGAGCAGCTAGGAACATATTCATGCAATTGTTTGTTAAAGCAATAACAGGAAAAAGACCAAAATAGTAAAATGATATCAGTATTTTTTTCTGCAAATGAACAAAAAGATACATATTAACCATAAGTGTACTGAAATTATTTTCAATTGGCAAATACAGCCTCCTCTGAAAAGGTACAGATTTTTTTTTTTAGCAATTATCATCGACGAGGTAACTATATGTAAATAGCTGTACTGTACTGATATTTATCTAATTTCCTTATTGTATTACTGATGTTACAACGTCAGATGAGTGTATCCAGTAATGGGTGACAATCGTGCTATAGTTGAGTACGGAATAAGCTTTAGGAAGAGTGTCTTTTATAATAGAAAATATGACAACAACAACAACGACAATAATAATAATAATAATAATAATTTAAAGGAGCAATACATTAAAAAAAAAAATCCCTAACGGCTAAAAGCAATATTCTGGGGAAACCAAAAATTAAAGGAGGAAGACTATCGCTGTTTGCCGTTTTATTAATCCCCATTTGAATGGGGGCGGACACAGGATTTCATTGTATTTTGTAAATTTTTTCTTTACCATTGGAAAATATCAATTACTGCCTTATCAGAAACATTTCAGTACTGTTGTTGATGGGATCTTACAGATAAGACGGTAACGCTATCTAGAAACAATAGAGGTTTAAAGGTACGCGTGAGTGATAAAATATAGGTAACAACAAGGGCATGCACTCAGGGTAACGATTACATCTGCCAAAACAAGTCCTTCGCAAGAAGGCAACCGTCCTGGCCCTTGGTAGAAAAGGGATTCCGTGACGTAAAATCGGAACCGGAACATTCAGACTGCGAGATGATGAGAAGACCAAAGAAGAGGGAAATTGGACTACTTAAAAGTCATTTACTAACATATGACAAAAATTTTATCTTTTTCCGATACATCGTGGTACTTACCAACAGAAAAGTGAGACAGATTACAAATGGCCAAATTTAAACAAAAGGAAACTCATATAGACATATGTGTTCACACACGACCCATGAGAAAATACCAAAGCTAGCAAGAGCCAATATGGCGGAAGGTGAAGCCGACTGCTGACAGAACTTGATGCAAATTCCCCGCCTGCCTTCTCATTCGCCTCCGGCGGAGGGAAAAAAAACAGAAAAGACTATTTTCCCCCAAAATCATAGAAAATAAAGAAAACATGGTAAAAAAAATGGAATACACAGAAATGTTAAAAATAAATAAGTAAATAATGAACATCACGATATGGAAAGGAGGAGATGAAGACAATAGGCGATACGTGGTTGAGAAAGAGATATAGAGTGTGAGAGAGGGAGACAACATGAAGAGATGGGGGAGGGGGAGGGGGAAGACAGCAAAGTAGCCCTTCCCCGCCAGTCAAGCACCTCTGCAACGGCCGCTAGGAACGAGCTGGTCGCTCGTTCTAGTTGGTCGCTATAGAGAATCACACTACTCCTGGCATATACCCTACCCTAATAACATCCCCCAGACACCCAAGCACTTCCCATCCCTCAATCCCCACATCAACACCAAACAGTCTCCTCCGTAGTCCCTACCACCCCTCTTTTCTCATTCGCTCCCTCCCTATATCCCCTGATTCCGGGTCCCCAAGCAAAACCCCATTCCTGCCACAACCCAACCTTCAAATGTAACCCCACCTTTTCCATCAATTACCACTCCCCCTATTCACAGTGCTGTCTCCCGGTCCGTGATTCTGCTTCCGAAATACCAACCTAACTTGATCACAAACTGAAAAATATCATAAAATGTATCCCCCCCCCATATATATTAAGATAAACAAAGGCCATTTTGCTGGATGGCGCTGGTGACAAGAACAACACGGGGGACCCCTCTCCCCTGGTTGTACTGGCAGTGTGATAAGACAATTTTCACTACCAACAAATCCGATTCTGGCATTTTAAATTTTCGAGATAAGGAAATGACAGATCAGCAGATTTGTTCTAGAACAAAGAGTGCAAAAGTGAATAATAACGACAGACAATTCATGCAGCAAAAACTGGCATAATGTCTGAAAACGCAAAAATAAAAGCACGATGCCAAAATTAATCCGCTAAGGCTAGGCCATCACATCCAAACAATTCCAAACCCTACCCCTCAATAGTAGAGGAAAATAGAAAAACCATCGTCAGCCTGAAACGAAGATGTCATCGCCAAGCCACATCACCGTAAGCTCCAGCCACGGGCTCTATGCATAAACGCATCCATGAATGCAGACCACGGAAGTCGGGGATTACCATCACCCCCGCCTAGTTACACTGTACATCTACGCATTAACGCTAGGGATTCGCGAGATAGGTCTCTTCACGATGCTCGTGTATGCGTGCGTGAATGTTTGTGGACGTGTTCATAGCGCGTGCGCTTGGGTAAAAAAAAGGGTGTATCAACGTCGATGTACATTAGCATTTTTCCCACAATGCAAGTGGTCTCGATGAGATTTCTCTCTCTCTCTCTCTCTCTCTCTCTCTCTCTCTCTCTCTCTCTCTCTCTCTCACACACACACACACACACACACACACACACACACACACACACACACACACACACACACACACACACACACACACACACACACACACACATATATATATATATATATATATATATATATATATATATATATATATATATATATATATATATATATATATATATATATATATATATATATATATATGTGTGTGTGTGTGTGTGTGTGTGTGTGTAAAACGTTGATCACAATGAAAATAAAAGACGATATTCTGCCGGTACATAATACTTTACAAATATATGCACGGAAAAAGCAGCAATTTCTAGGCCCTAATACGATCAATAATTTCATGTACCAATTTTTTTTTTTCATAATTGTGACGCCAGGACGGGCCGAAAAATAATAAAATAAAACATCCCACATCGGGCCTGGGCACGAAGAATACATAAAAGAAAGAGAAACAGAGATGGAGAGTGTAATGACTTGTCAGCTGTGAAGGGATAATATAAGATGCGTAATGAATATCCAAGAATATTCAGTGTAGCTGTAGGCATAGAAAAAGAACCGTAACTGAAGAAAGACTTAACATCGAACTGTCCTGGACAGTCCTATTTAAGTTCAGAAAACCTTCAGTGGTAGTACTGCAGCGGGTGGTTGGTGCCATGAGCCAACCTACTACCTTTGGAATACATGAAGTCTATGTCCCTTTAATTAAAGCACTGTATAAGGGAGCTTTGTATGTCGAAAGGCTATTAATAAATAAAAATAAATAGATTGCTCATGAAAATATGCTGAAATGCATATTACATCATTTGAATTCTAAGAAAACTTAAAAAGTTTTACGCAAAGAAATGAATGTTGCAAATAGAAATCGACTGTATACGAAACAAAGAGATTTGCATGACCTAGATAAGGCCTTCCTTAACAGGCTATAAAGTAACTGCGACTCACGGAAAGTTTCATTTTGCACGATAAATAATAATGATATTGACTGGAAACGAATTTTCCTATTTATAAACTTATTTTATTTTTATATTCTTTATGGGTCACTATTAATTCCCATTTGGAGGTGAACAGATGAATTGAAACTGGGGAATTAGGGCTGGCTGCCCTTCCTATTGCCCCGCTGTGGCCATCATCTCCCGCTTCGAGTACTCAACCGAATACGCTACGGCGGTCAACTATTTATTAACTGAATAAACTTAAGCTAATTTATTTCCAATTTACACCGATTATTAATACCGAAGATTAAATGATACAAAGAAAAAAGTAAAAATGCGACGTAAACAATTTGTGCAATGTAAAACAAATACATTAACAAACAAACAAACAAAAACAATAAGTAAGATGTAAGATGAGTTAAGATTGGAAGAAACTTATTTCTAAGCCCATTTATATTTTCAATTTACATAACTATTTCTTAGGATAATATCTACCTTGAGAGAGAGAGAGAGAGAGAGAGAGAGAGAGAGAGAGAGAGAGAGAGAGAGAGAGAGAGAGAGAGAGAGAGAGAGAGAGAGAGAGAGAGAGAGAGAGAGAGAGAGGACAATAATGATGATAAGACTTATTGTGAAAAAACATATTTAATAATATATATATTTCTTCCTCTCTGTAATTACATATTGCTATTTAATCTACTTCTCTATTGTAAAAGATAACCATATCTAGCCTAGGTCACAAAAGATACTCACAACAAAGTATCGAGATTTTTACAATTCTAAAATTAAAGGCATTTTATTACTTTTATTTTTTTAAATCGTGTCGTATATGCTTAGCCTACATAAGCGTTATAACAAGCACAACATAGATCTATTGTAATTAGCCCCACTTCTAGGAAAGAATTGTTGTTCAACGAATCAGTCGCAAATGTGACTCACACAGAAAATACCATCAAATATCACACAAGTCTTTTGTGAGATAATGAACTAAACCTTAGATCCATCGCAATATAGATTGTGGAAATCTGAACACACACATCAACGTGACACCTGAGTTTCCTGAAAGCGATATTTTTTTATATCTTAAATATACTCTCTCTCTCTCTCTCTCTCTCTCTCTCTCTCTCTCTCTCTCTCTCTCTCTCTCTCTCTCTCTAGTCACCGAGGCTCAAGCGGTAGCGTCCGCGACTCTGTGGCGTAAGGGCGAGGGTTCACGCCCCGTCACGGTCTGAGGTTAGCAAGGGCATGCACTCAGGGTAACGATTACATCTGCCAAAACAAGGCCTTCGCAAGAAGGCAACCGTCCTAGCCCTCAGTAGAAAAGGGAGTCCGTGACGTAAAACCGGAACAAAACACTCTCTCTCTCTCTCTCTCTCTCTCTCTCTCTCTCTCTCTCTCTCTCTCTCTCTCTCTCTCTCTCTCTCTCTCCATATGAATCAGAGAAACGGTCTGAATAATAATTTAATTTATGTCTCTCTTTATTCGAGCTGTATTGTCCTTTTGTTTACTTATTCAGTTATTTCTTGGTTAGTTTATTTATGTCATTTATTTGTTTATCTGTCTACTTGTTAAAATGCTTACTTATTCGTTATTTAATTCATATGTATTTTATATGCTGTCTATAAATTCATATACATTTTCTTATGAGTGTGGCACCAAAATGGACAAAGAAAATTGCACTCATCGGTCCTGCGCACGAAGAAAACAAAGTTAAGAGGAAAAGAGATGGAGAGTGTTGTGACGCGTCAGATGTGAAGGGATAACAAGCGCTGTTTAATGAATATGACAGAATATTCGGTGTTGATGTAGGCATAGGGAAGGAACCGTACGATACTACAGCTTAAGGTTTTTGAACTTAAATAGGACAGTCCAGGACAGTTCGATCTTATAGTTACGGTTCTTTTTCTATGTCTACACCAACACCGAATTCTCTTGGATATTCATTACACATCTCTTATTATCCCTTCACATCTGAAAAGTCATTAGACCCTCCATCTCTGTTTCTCTTTTATATTCCTCGTGCCCAGGCCCGATGAGGGCTGTTTTATTTTATTATTTTTTGGCCCGTTCCTGGCGTCACAATCATAAAAAAAAAAAAACACTTAAAATCGGTCTGTCATTTGGTCAGTCCTTTCAAATACAAAATACCTTCAGCTGTAGTATAGCAACGGCCGGCTGGTGCCTATGCTTCATAATTATATATTAATTTATTCATTTTTCTTTATATATTCATAAATTTACTTATTTTCTTATTCTACATTTGCACTTGTACTCTTACTTCTCTATTCACGTAATTATTTCCTTCATTTTCTTTATTTTTTATCTTTATATTCATTACCTATTTTTGCAGTAAAATTTTTTAGCACAACATCCCTTTGGCGATGAATTACTCTTGTATAAAACCAGTGATTGTGCATGAGGACATGCGCAAACAGGCGCTCCCTCTGATATACAAATGATAAACTCTACTTTACGAAGTATAAATCCTTATATATAAAAAGTATATCCAGAATTCAAATGCAAATACATTTATATCTTTGTTTTTTATTTTGCACTGAATGCACATATGAGACTCATGGTACTATTACAATATTGATATTGCGTGAACCCTATGTTCAAACTAAAATTAAATCAATTTTATTATATATATGAAATTTTTATGAGCAAGAGTGTAATAATGACCTTCTAAGCAGATCTGGGAGAGCCTTTAAACACATATTCCCAAGTACTGTTTTAGATCCAAATAAATGGGAGAAATGCTAGAGGGAAGCCTAGGTTTGGATGGATGGATGGGGTAAGGAGAGCCCTGAATGATAGGAGGATGGATGTGAGGGAAGCAAGCGAGCGTGCTAGGAATAGGAATGAGTGGCGAGCGATTGTGACGAAGCTCTGATGGGCATCTGCTGTTGACACGGGGCTGCATCTTACAGAGGTAGCCCTGTGGTAGGGGCAGTAGGAGGAGTTGGCAGTTGTGAAGCAACACAGGTTGTGGAAGAGCCGGGAGGATGGGCTGTGGCACTCCAGCAGTGCCATCTGAACGGTCGCTAGCTCCCTCGTCATTGCCCATAGAGCAAAGTAATCCCCTTATTGTTTTCCTTTCTTGATGTCGGCTACCCCCCAATTAAAGGGTGAAACAGCCAAGGTAGATATATATATATATATATATATATATATATATATATATATATATATATATATATATATGTGTGTGTGTGTGTGTGTGTGTGTGTGTGTGTGTGTGTGTGTGTGTGTGTGTGTGTGTGTGTGTGTTTACCTAATTGTGTTTACGGGAAAGAGCCCAAAGCTCGTATCTTTCCGTCTCCGGATCGGTTCCATTTTATACTTAGTGATACTTATCATACCTGTCCTTAAAACTATGGATTGAGATAGCATAAACTACCTCCTCGCTTAGCGAATTCCAATTATCAACTACTCTTACCCTGAAAAAGTATTTCCTTACATCCTGCAAAGAAGTTTTCTTACGAAGCTTCAAACTATGACCTCTAGTTCTAGAGTCAGCCATATCAAAATATCGATCCCTATCCACTCTATAATAACTATAAAGGAATTTAAAGACTGTCACCATATCCCCCCTCAATCTTCTAGCTTCGAGTGTGTGTGTGTGTGTGTGTGTGTGTGTGTGTGTGTGTGTGTGTGTGTGTGTGTGTGTGTGTTTCTACTTCACGAGAAACACGCAAATATTTAAACTGTGTATGGTTATGGCTACGTAAGGAAATTGAAAGAAATTTTGAGATCCTTAGTACTTTCAAGTGTATTACTTATCTTCAGAGGAATCTGAAGATAAGTAATACACTTGAACGTACTAAGGATCTCAAAATTTCTTTCCAGAACACACTTTCTTACACAATTCTCTAAAGTAATATCCAGAGAGGTATTTACTACAAGAGTACAAAGAGTACACACGAAATTACTTACTTACACAAGGAACATATACGCCTTAGCCGCTTTCACACCAAAGTGGCACGTCGCATGCCACGTGGCACGGCAGTTGAAAACTAACATCCGGAAATATATGAAACCTTTCACACAGAAGTGGCACTTGGAACGTGTCACGCCACTTTTGTGTGAAAGGTTTCATATATTTTCGGATGTTCGTTATCAACTAGCGTGCCACGTGGCATGCAACGTGCCATTTTGGTGTGAAAGTGGCCTTAGATAAAAGAAAAAATCTGCCATAAGCAAACGAATAACCATTACAGAATTATACCATAACAAACAATGGAAAATAAGTTTTCTGTGCACATCCATAATGACGTAATAAATATACGCGAAGATTTCCTACGATGCAACAGTGGGAAGAAAGACATGTCGTAAACAAAATAAATAAATAAATAATTAAATAGACCGGTATATTCACAGCCGAAGGACGGAATAATTATATATATTTCATACAACAAAAAGGCTACTAATCATATAAGAAAGATAAAAGTGAGACACAAAAATAAAACCAATACCTACTCGTGCACCAAATGTATTTTCAAATAAAAAAGCGAACAGACTAAAATCTAACCATATCATTTTCCCAATTCTGTCATCTAAATAATCTTACGTTAGCATGATGGAATATTATATTTAAAACATGACACACACACACACACTATCTATTATCTATCTATCTATCTATCTATATATATATATATATATATATATATATATATATATATATATATATATATATATATATATATATATATATATAAGAATATCACACAATGTAAATGCGTTAAACAACGTAATATCTATACACAGAAAACGATAACTTCCCTAGAAATTGTGGAAAGGTAGAGATAGGTAAAACTCCATCTGTGTCATGCTCGGAGGTCAGTCATGAGAGAGAGAGAGAGAGAGAGAGAGAGAGAGAGAGAGAGAGAGAGAGAGAGAGAGAGAGAGAGAGAGCATGTCCCATAATATCTTAGAATGAGAGAAGCGGCGAGGGAAGATAGGCTCTTACCGAAACTTCAAATTGAGAAAAAATTTCCCCAAATGAAATAACATCCAACAGCGTCTTCATTTTCATTTTATGGACTTACTCAACTTACATGGCGGGGGAGTTCGATTCCATCGAAGAACGTTAGGAAGGGCAACCAGCCTTAATCCCCCCAACTACTACATGTCTCTGTCCACCCTCATGCACATGGGTACTAATGGTGACACATAAAATATGTGCATTGAATTGACATGGTGCTCTGGAGGTTTCTTATCTTAAATGATCCTCTTCTTGTTTTGTTGAATTCTAATTTGTGAATCGGTTAATATATTTATGCACTTTCTTATTTCCTCTATTCATCTGCAATATTACTTTTACGGCCTTTTCATTACATGATCTTTTTTTTTATATTGTTTTTGGTTATTAATCTCAACTGTATTTACTATTCATTGCCCCACTCCACCTTTTATTTCATTCTCTTTTCACAAATATTACAAATGTTACTACAAGTGAAAAAAAGATAAAGGTATCAAAGCTTAAATTCTTTTTTTAACTAATAATAATAATAATGATAATAATAATAATAATAATAACAATTAATATTATTATTATTATTATCATTATATTATTATTATTATTATTATTATTATCATTATATTATTATTATTATTATTATTATTATTATTATATTATTATTATTATTATTAAAAAAAAAGGATAGCTACCTTCCCCAAACATGGCAATGTAATTCCGTAGAGTTTTTCCAAGACAAACTGAGTTGCCAGCGATAAACTCTCTCTCTCTCTCTCTCTCTCTCTCTCTCTCTCTCTCTCTCTCTCTCCGGTTTTTTTAAATGTTCAAGCTAAAACATTTTGTATTTATTCTTGTGTATTCCGACATACACAATATAGTGGGAAAAATATTTTTATCCGCTAAATAAACCGCCGTCATTCGTAAACATTTAAGGTATACTGGCTAATAAATTCTCCCCTAATCAAACACTCGCAATATTGTTTAACGATAAGCAGAATCAATTACCAATATCAAGCACCGAAAAGAAAAAAAATCGCTCTGACAACGATTGAATAAGTTACTTAATATTGAACAGGAAATATATTTGTACCGGTGTTTGTGTAAGCTAACTTTAGAGTAGAATATACTTTAACATGAATAATAATAATAATAATAATAATAATAATAATAATAATAATAATAATAATAATAATTATTATTATTATTATATTATTATTATTATCATTATTTTCATTATTATTATTATAACTTGTTTATGATAAAAAGGAGAAGAAAAAGAAGAAGAAGAAGAAGAAGAAGAAGAAAATTAAACAACATATAAGGAGCTTGCATAAAGGTCATGACAGAATGCAACTCTTCTTCACCATCATGTGTATATATTTTTTTTCTTTACCTGTAAGGTCAGTCAACTCCAACTCTCTATTTTAAACATTTTCTCTCTCTCTCTCTCTCTCTCTCTCTCTCTCTCTCTCTCTCTCGTCTCGGCACCTGCCTCACTGAAAACTTCATACGTAGGACCACGATTTGCTACATATTTGTCCCAGTTTGTTTCGTCTGTTGTTCGTTCTCATTGGCTGCTGTCTTTTGTTATGGCTGGGCTTTTGGCTTCCCTTCCTAGTTCATCCAACAATTCTCCCCCCTTCATGGCCATGAGCGTCAATGAACAGGAATATCGCCTTGTAGTCTCAAATTATATTCTCTCTCTCTCTCTCTCTCTCTCTCTCTCTCTCTCTAACTTATCCGAAGGATAAAGAGTAAAATCTGCATATATATATATATATATATATATATATATATATATATATATATATATATATATATATATATATATATATATATATATATATATATATATATATATATATATATAATATAGTAAGGCATCCCCATCACTGAATTCATGATATAATTGAATCGCTATATTTCGAGTCCCGAATCCTTATTGGACCCCAATTCATTTCATAAGTTGTCTTTATCACACACGCACACATTGGAGCATCTTCCTTGAGGAATCCATTCCTATATTCAACACGGTCATCATTGGCCCGTTCCGCTGGTCTCTGTTGTCCCAAGAGTGCGCGTCCACGTGTCTTTTTCCCGGGGTATTATGAGGTCGCTGAGGACGCACTTAACGCCGGAATGAGCAAAATTTACTCCATGTGACTCATTGCTACCAAAATCTAAAATAATTTTCACATAATTAACACACATAGAGAAAGCTCCTACACCAGAAGCAAATATAGATTTATAAACTAAATATAATAAAACACTAATTTAAATTCTAAAGAAGAATTAAAAGCCAAGGAAGAAATTAAAATCTTTCTATGGAAGACGACTAAACAGTTGGACGATACTGCTATTGCTGTATAATAGGCTACTGAACTGTTAACTCGTTCACAAAAATTTGTCGGTTACCTTAACCAAGGGGGGTTCCAATTCGGCTACTTGAGGTACAGTCCTTTGTGTGTCCTTGTACACTTAGCAGGTACTGATATTACACCATTTATGATTAGAGAGAGAGAGAGAGAGAGAGAGAGAGAGAGAGAGAGAGAGAGAGAGAGAATATACAAGGACAATAAGACATTTTTTGATATAATATTTGCTAAACATGCTCGGGCTAACATCTAACTCTGTCATGCAACACCCGTAGAGTTTTGTAATAATATTTCAGCAGAAAAAAAACAAGAACCCGTTTGTATTGCAATCAGTTCCAGGTTTAAAAAGAATGAACTTGGAAAGCAATATTATTATTATTATTATTATTATTATTATTATTATTATTATTATTATTATCTAAACAACAATTCTAAATTAAAATAAAAAAATATTAAAATAATAGCGTTTTCATCATACCTGTCATTACTCACAATCAGTTATTTCGCGATATTTTGATACTTTTCTTTTTACCACCAAGAATGAATTGTATATATATATATATATATATATATATATATATATATATATATATATATATATATATATATATATATATATATATATATATATGTGTGTGTGTGTGTGTGTGTGTGTGTGTGTGTGTGTGTGTGTGTGTGTGTGTGTGTGTGTGTGTGTGTGTGTGTGTGTGTGTGTGTGTGTGTGTGTGTGTGTGTGTGTGTGGTGCGGCAAAAGTACCGCTCTTTTTGCTATTCGCAAAGCCATATTACCTAGAAGAGTAAAACTATAAAGAAGTAAATAAAATATTTATTCACAATTTCTGAAATAAGAAAAAAAATCGACATAAACAATTTCATATGGAAAAGGAAAACAATATATATATATATATATATATATATATATATATATATATATATATATATATATATATATATATATATATATATATATATATATTATGATTGTGATACCAGGACGGGCCAAAAAAAAAATAATAATAAAACAGCCCTCATCGGGCCTGGGCACGAAGAATACATAAAGTAAAGAGAAACAGAGATGGAGAGGGTAATGACTTGTCAGATGTGAAGGGATAATAAAAGATATGTGATGAATATCCAAGAATATTCAGTGTAGCTGTAGGCATAGAAAAAGAACCGTAACTGAAGGAAGACTTAACATCGAACTGTCCTTGACAGACCTATTAGAGTTCAAAAACCCTTCAGCTGTAGTATCGCCCGTTGCGATACTACAGCTGAAGGTTTATATATATATATATATATATATATATATATATATATATATATATATATATATATATATATATATATATGAAAAAGGCGTTAATTTTGCCGCATCATGCATAAATTCACCGTTTTACATTATACGAGCAATCCTCATTACGGGGATGACACAAGTTGGAGCTGGGGAAATTGAGGTTGAATGCCCTTCCTAAAGCACCGCGGTGGGCTATATCACGGGTCTGTCACCTCCTAGCACTCTGACCACTGTGCTACCGCGGTCCCCTCTCTCTCTCTCTCTCTCTCTCTCTCTCTCTCTCTATATATATATATATATATATATATATATATATATATATATATATATATATATATATATATATATATATATGACTGTGACACCAGGACGGGCAAAATACCAAAAAAAAAAAAAAAAAAATTCTGCCCTCATTAGGCAACGGCATGAAGAAGACAAAGTAAAGAGAAATAGAAATGGGAGTGTTCTGCATTGTCAGATGTGAAGGGATAATAAGAGATGTGTAACGAATATCTAAGAATATTCGGTGATGATGTAGGCATAGAAAAAGAACCGCAACTAAAGGAAGGCTTGACATCGAACTGTCCTGGACAGTCCTATTTATTCCTAATGACCCTTCACAGGTAGTATCGCATCGGGCGGTATATATATATATATATATATATATATATATATATATATATATATATATATATATATATATATATATATATATTGTAGTCACCGTGGCTCAAGCGGTAGCGTTCGCGACTCTGAGGCGTCAGGTCGAGGGTTCGCGCCCCGTCACAATCTGAGGTTAGCAAGGGCATGCAATCAGGGTAACGATTACATTCTGCCCTTAGTAGAAGAGGGAGTCCGTGACGTAAAACCGGACAATGTGTGTATATATATATATATATATATATATATATATATATATATATATATATATATATATATATATATATATAAATTATAATTTTCTTGAGAATCTATGTCTGAAGATCTTTATTAATAAATAAACTTAAGTTATGTTACTTTAGCAGGGTTAAAGACTGGTAGCACAAACAAGAGGACCCGAGTTCGAGCTTGCCAACATCATGGGCTAAATATTGAAAATGACACTTAGCCATGTAGCTCCTGTTATCTTAGCGGGCATGATGAGTTCACCAATAGAAACAGTATGACTAAGGATACATATACTTGCCCTCGAAGATAGCGATCCACATCCTAGATACTAAAGACCTGATCTCCCCTATAAAGGGGTTGGCAGATTCAATGCAAAAAAAAAATGACTCAGGTGGAGGAGAGTACAAAGGAAGGGATTCTCAGTCCCCTTGCTCAACCCCATTTTATGGACTCTCACGACCCACAAGAGACGGCGGAGGAGGTATTTTTCATTCCCCTCAGGGGCAACATATCTTGAAAATTTTATTTCTAAAAGAAATTAAAAGGATTGTAGTGTATTGTATATTATTATAAAATTTCAAAAGCTTGGCTAGACATTCAGAGATATCCGTGAATCATGCAACTTTAAGCGATGACGGAAGTTAGGAGTGTCAATATCCGGAAAACGATCAAATGTATAGTAATTGAGAGAAGGGGAAAAGATTATACGTAATTTTTGGCTCCTCAGTAATAGTATGTTTTAAAGAGTTAAAAATGTTCACAGTAAGTTACAGCATAGCGCACGGGTGTGTGTGTGTGTTGTGCGCGTGTGTGTGTGTATATATATATATATATATATATATATATATATATATATATATATATATATATATATATATATATATATATATATATATATATATATATATATATATATATATATATATATATATATATATACACACACGCACATACCCTTCACACTGAGATTATTATTACCACCCAGTGACGAGGTTTGTATTAGTGTATGAAGTTCTTAAAAGACATAATAAAGCAGACAATGACTTCAGACATTACAACTCAGCGCAATCAATGAAGGATTAAATGCACTCCGTGTTGCACGCAACACCCTCCCCCCTCTCTCTCCATTCTTTACCATTAACCCCTTCTACCCGTACGCCCCTAAGAGGACTTTCAATATATTATCTTTTAAATTTTATCATTAAACATCTAACTATAAATCTATTTTGTTTTTGTTAAAATTTTGTTCCACAACTTACCCAGTTCAGCCAAGGTGTTCCACGGGCTACATGACAAAGTTGGTTTCATCTTCCACTCTCTAAAGGGCAGTTTACACGGTCAAACGGTTCATCGAACGCGGTTCGACAGACAAGTGTTTGAAGTGATGTTCGAACGTGTGAACGGGGTATTTGGTTGTCGAACACGTTCGACAAACGTGTTCGACAACCAAATACCCCGTTCACACGATCGAACATCACTTCAAACACTTGTCTGTCGAACCGCGTTCGACGAACCGTTTGACCGTGTAAACCCCCCTTATGACTGCATTAGTCCCAAAATAGGCTCGTGATGTCATTTTACGTGTTTAATCTGGGAGTGAGGTTAGGTCAGGGCATGTTAGTTTAACCTGACCTTACCTAATATGTGCCTTTTGTCTCAATCCCATATTAAACACCTAAAATGATATCCATGTGCCTATTTTGAGACTGACTAAGAGGAGTTTCTGTAGAAGATATGTTGCACGAACTGAGAAGGCAACCAAAGTCATCGAGATTCAAGTCATACAAAATAACACTTAGAATGACATTTGCTGTTGGTAAAAGAATTATAATTTAACAAAAATGCCTCAAGCTAAGATATAATTTCCCCATCAACATCTTGAAGGCCCCATACATGGGGAAAATTCCCCATGACTAGCAATGATGTGTACTAAACTATATATCGACAAAGAAGTTATTGAAAACTTGTCTTTTCTGATGTTCAAAGGCATGAAATTTCCCTATGATCAGCAAACGATGCGTATTTAACAATATAATTAACAAAAGTTATAAAAAAAAACTGCAATCTCCGATGATAGTAAGTAATTGAAGTTTCCCCATAATAGGCACTGGTAAGTTTTAAACCATATCATTAGAGGGGTAGTTATCACATTCCGCACTTTCTGAAGCGAGAATTTGTTGAAATTTCCCAAAGATTGGCAAGGCTGTGTACAAAGAAAATATTAAAAATGTACACTTCCGATGACAAAACATGGTGAAATTCAGTTATTTGGGTGAGTCACATTGGGACACGTATCGAACACGTATAAAATCTGTAAGTACTTAGAGGAGATAAGGCAAGGGGCCACGAGACTGTTTTATGAGTCACAATTAATTCCCATTCGAATGGGGGTAGACACAGACAGGTTGGAGCAGGGGAAACTAACATTATATAACATTACTTACATCACGAAAAATAGTTATCTATCTATTTTACGTTCCTATGGACAAGTCACACATCTGCGTTACTCAGCAGCAATATATAATATTTTCTCATAATTCTTCTACCTATATATTCATCTATAAGGCTCACTACCTATATATCATTTTGTCTACCTATCAACCTGACCATTATTAAACTATCTACCCATTTGTCAAAATATCCACACATTAAGTTGTCTACCTGCTAACCTACCTACTACTTTACAGACCTGATTGCTATGTACTTACCTACTTACCTCTCTATCAATATGGTTATCTATCTATTTAGCTATCTATGAACTGTGTCAAACTGAAAAATATATACTTCACTCGCATCGATTAAATGAAAGTTGAAACTGACAAAGTAAAATTCACGGATGAATTCAGAAATAAAGGCAAACTGCGATAAAGGAAGATTTACTCTACACTGAATAAAGCAAACAATAATTTATTAAAATGATGTATGATATGATAGGTGACCTTCGCTCGTAAATATACTCAAATGCTTTATGGATGGACCACACACAAACACACACACAAAACACAAAACACAGGCGACCGAGAATCAAGGTCAATGCTCCTGCCCATTGAGATATATACACGAATTTACATGTAAATAAGCTGTTGCATGCACGTATATATATATATATATATATATATATATATATATATATATATATATATATATATATATATATATATATATATATATATATATATATATATATGCGTGTATCTTGGTTCGGCCACCCCCTTTACAAGGGGAAATGAGGCCATGTATATATATATATATATATATATATATATATATATATATATATATATATATATATATATATATATATAGAGAGAGAGAGAGAGAGAGAGAGAGAGAGAGAGAGAGAGAGAGAAAGAGAGAGAGAGAGAGAGAGAGAGAGAGAGAGAGAGAGAGAGAGAGAGAGAGAGAGAGAGAGAGTGATGACATAATACCACTGAAAAGTTCACAGTTCGTAAAAGTAAACAAACTAGCAGTAAATAAATAAGTACACAGCTAAGTGTATATATATATATATATATATATATATATATATATATATATATATATATATATATATATATATATATATATATATATATATATATATATATACAATAAATATAAAATACAATACACATATTAAGAATGACGAAACCTGTATATATATATATATATATATATATATATATATATATATATATATATATATATATATATATATATATATATATATATATATATATATATATATATATATCCTTAAAGTTAAAAAAATGAGAAACAAATATAAAAAAATGAAGTTTTCCCATAAGTCATACTACATAATACAAAAACTTCTAAGCAGTTTCTCAAGAGCGTAAGGAAAAGGTGTTTATGGAGAAACTTGAGAAGGCATGACTATACATCCATTGCACTGATAATGATTCTTTAAAATCGAAAGCACTCTCACACTACCTCTCAAGTTTGTTTCATTTAACGCCAAGGTTAACATACTCGTCGCATGTTATTTACATGAGGGAGGTGAACCTAGTATATAAGAGATGAATATTTTATTAATTCAAAACAAGTACCATTCATATGAATGAATAAATACATACATATATACATAAAGAATATATATATATATATATATATATATATATATATATATATATATATATATATATATATATATATATATATATATATATATATATATATATATATATATATATATATATATATATATATATATATATATATATATATATATATATACACACGAATAACTAAATAACATATGTGAATCACCTTTGATACAAAAGTAATGAATGAGTAAAAAAATAGTTGAACTTTTATATAAATTATTAACAATGTATACTTTATTCATTGACGTTACTATGGAATGTAAAAGATGACGCGTCCGGAATTTTGTTCACCTGCGCAAGCGCAGAGTCCACGAATTACAAGGAAAGATTAAGAATGCTGATCAGTATACTCAAAATCTCTCTCTCTCTCTCTCTCTCTTTGTGTGTGTGATTACCTAATTGTGATTACCTAATTGTGTTTACGGGAAAGAGCCCAAAGCTCGTATCTTCCCGTCTCCTGATCGGTTCCATTTTTAGACTTAGTGATACTTATCATACCTGTCCTTAAAACTATGGATTGAGGTAGCATTAACTACCTCCTCGCTTAGCGAATTCCAATTATCAACTACTCTTACACTGAAAAAGTATTTCCTTACATCCTGCAAACAAGTTTTCTTCCGAAGCTTCAAACTATGACCTCTAGTTCTAGAGCCAGCCATATCGAAATATCGATCCCTATCCACTCTATCATAACCATGAAGGAATTTAAAGACTGTCACCATATCCCCCCTTACTCTTCTAGCTTCGAGTGATGGCAAGTCTAATTCCCTCAGCCTCTCATCATAACCGAGATTGCGTATTTCTGGCACCAGTTTCGTGGCATGTCTTTGAACTTTTTCAAGCTTAGCTATGTGCTTTTTCAAGTGTGGATTCCAAAAGGGGGCTGCATATTCGAGTTTTGGCCTCACATAGGTTACATAAATATTTCTGAACATTTCCTTGTCCATGTGCCTGAAGGCTACCCTTACATTTGATAAGAATGCATATGCTGCCCTTACTACGCCATTTATATGTATTTCTGGAGACAAATCTGCCAATATGTTTACTCCTAGATCTCTCACATTTTCTGTCTCCTGAAGTTGTACTCCAGCCACCGAGTAGTCAAGCTTGGGCCTTCTTGCACTTGTACCCATTCTCATTACCTTACATTTTGAGGTATTGAATTTCATTAGCCACTTTTCTGACCACTCATGCAGATTATTTAGATCCTCCTGAAGTTCTCTACCATTGTTCTCGTTTTTTACTTTCTTCACAATCTTTGCATCATCTGCAAACATATTCATGAATGAATTTACACACTCTGGTAGGTCATTTACATATACAAGGAACAAAAGTGGCCCTAAAACTGAACCCTGTGGAACTCCACTACTAACTCTTCTCCATTCAGACACTGAGTGTCTTACTCTAACCCTCTGTTCCCTTCCTTCTAAGTAAGTTTTTATCCATTCCAAGACATTTCCACCTATTCTAGCCATTGATTGCAGCTTCCTAATAAGTCTCCCATGTGGAACAGTGTCAAACGCTTTCTGGAAGTCTAGGAATATGCAATCTGCCCAGCCCTCTCTTTCCTGTAAGATTTGGCTTACCTCATCATAAAATTCTAATAAGTTTGTTACTGTTGATCTTCCTTCTCTGAAGCCATGTTGCCTCACTGACAAAAAGTTGAAGGATTCCAAGTGAAGAGAGATATGTTTCCTTAGTAGTTTCTCCATAAGTTTGCAAACTATGCTGGTCAAGGAAACTGGTCTATAGTTCAGAGCCATATCCCTCCTTCCCTTTTTGAAGATAGGTATCACATTTGCTTGTTTCCAGCATCTTGGAATCTCCCCCGACTCCAATGACTCCTTAAATATGATACTTAGTGCCACTGATATTGTGTTTGCGCATTTTTTAAGCACATGAGGGGATATGTCATCAGGACCTGTAGCTTTATGAACATCTAAATCCATCAGCGCTTTGCATACCTCTGTGGCTGTAAGGTTGATGTTCTCTAATACCGGCCCTTGAGCTTCTATCACTGCAATCTGAGGGGGTGGGGTATTTTCTACTGTAAATACTGACTGAAACTCCTTGTTCAATTCTTTGCAGATCTCTTCGTCCGTCTCAGTGATGCTTCCATCCGCTCTCTTT
>JAXCGZ010005751.1:32500-35000 GCA_037179515.1 Halocaridina rubra | reverse complement strand
AATAATAATAATAATAATAATAATAATAATAATAATAATAATAATTATTATTATTATTATTATTATTATTATTATTATTATTATTATTACTCTCAAGTTAAAGCAACACTGTGGGTTTGTCACAAGCTGGAATTACCGTTTAAAATCAATGTTTACACGCCAATGTGACTCCGCTTCAAGTCAAACCAATCATACGACACAATATTAGACTGTCTTATTAGATACACGCGACGCCATACAAAGGCGAAGGTAAAATGACGAATCTCATATGGGACAGACAAATATTACAAAGCAACACCGATATAAAGATGATGATCACAAAGACAGCGATAATGATGAAAAGAGTGAAGATGAAAATAATATTTACTTTACTACTATTTCATTATATAATCATATATATAATAATTACAGTCATAATAATAATAACAACAACAATAATAATAATAATAATAATAATAATAATAATAATAATAATAGTAGTATTAGTAGTAGTAGTAGTAGTAGTAGTAGTTGTTGCTACAGTTGTTAGTGTTCTTGTTGAGACAATGATTATTATTATCATAATTAAAAGTATTATTATTATTATTATTATTATTATTATTATTATTATTATTATTATTACTGTCACCATTATAGAATTCATCGAGGTTCAAAGCGTAGATGGAAAGGGGTTATGCACAAAAGGGATTTATCCTATCCGGGCCATCAAAGCCGCTTTCTCTCAGTTATGTTGCAGCAAGAAATGCGATAGAAGGGAGACAGTTTCCAGTCCTCAGCTTCTCGGTCCCTTTCAGACGCTTCAAGCCTCATGCAAGATATACGGTGAAAATATTGATTAAAAAAAAAAAAACACACACACACACACACACATATATATATATATATATATATATATATATATATATATATATATATATATATATATATATATATATATATATATATATATATATATAATGTGTGTTGTACAAAGATGTGAAGGTTTATCGTCAATAATGCAAACAATGCAACCTAACTATTCCTTTCTATCCAACATTAAGCTATGTTTAATGTGAAGACTATCTTTCCTATTTACAACTAGCTTTAGGTACAACAATTACGATCTTTTTTCTTCTATTTCTTCTTTATCAACATCTTTTTCGATTATCATATGGGGTCGCTGTGTCTAACCAGCCTCTTGGAGATCAGTATCGTGATGGCCCAGATTTACAGACGGATGTCGTTCTTGACCCTAGCCTTTTCCATTTATCCGGGCTTGGGACCGGCACCGATCTAAGGTTACTCCCCCAGTGGCTGGATTTATATCATGCTACGATCCAAGTAGTAGTAGTAGTAGTAGTAGTAGAATGAGCAAAATGAGGAGGAAAATATATTTATACTACAGTAAACATGCTATCCATTAAAAAAAAAACACACAAACAGTTTAATGTTCATCTCTCTGAGGTTTCAATTAGGTACTCTTTGAATCCAAAGAAACAAGTGGTAATCTCAGTTGCAAGAACTGAATATCATTCTCCCTCTCTAATGTTCGTCTTTTGCAGGTGTCATTCAGAGACTCTATAATCCCAAATAAACCTGAGGGAATCTCTCAACGACAAGGTTTGTGTCTCAGTTTCCCGTGATAAAAAGCATTAACCTTGAGTAGATATTTTTCAACCATACATCGTCTCTTGGATGAAGTCTTGGTTTCGGTTTTACGTCACGAACTCCCTTTTCAACTAAGGGCTAGGACGTTTGCCTTCTTGAGAAGGACTTGTTTTGGCAGATGTAATCGTTACCCTGAGTGCATGCCCTTGCTAACCTCAGACCGTGACGGGGCACGAACCCTGGACCTGCCGCCTCAGAGTCGCGGACGCTACCATTTTGCCACGGAGACTATCTAGTCTCTAATCCTAAAGACATCAAAGGACACTAAAGTGGCACTGACTGAATCTCCATTGCCAATAATAAAGAGAACTCTAATGTTCTCTCTAATGGCACCTACCATCTACTCTTTAAATTCAAAGACACCATAGAAAACCCCGATGACAAGGACAAGAATCTGTCTGCCGTGATAAGATACACCCATTCATGTCCGGATTTTTTCTTTTTTAATTCCAAAGACACCAGAGAAAACCTCAGTGACAGGAGTCGAATATCTGTTTCCCGTGTTAAAAAGCATCATCTAAGAGAGGCAATACTCGTCTATATGGACGACGTTCTCGGTAATATGATCAGGGATTGCCACACTGTCCAACCTTGTGCCAATTTGTGTTGCCTTGGCAACCGAGCGATCGACAATATGATAAAGAGTGAATGCTGTTATAGAAAGCGCGGAAATAGCCGCCTAGGCGAAATAAGAAGAAAAAAATTACAGATATAACAACGAAGAGCAGATGAAAGCAAAAAATGAAAAGGAGGGCAAAGCAAGCAACAGAATAAACAAGGAATGGATATTCGTGTAATTAAGCGAAAAGAGAATAAGAATACGTTAGAGAATTCAACGAAGTGGCATAATATA
>JAXCGZ010005751.1:0-17500 GCA_037179515.1 Halocaridina rubra | reverse complement strand
GCAAACTCGACATTACATCTTACGATCCTATTCCCACAAAGCATGGTCGTGACGTCACATTGCAAAATTTAATGATTACAATGAAAGATCGTGACGCCACATCTTAAGATGCTATGGCTACAATGCATGATTGCGACGTCACATCTTAAGATACTACTATTACAATGCATGGTCGCGACGTCACATCTTTACATCCAATGACCATCGCGCATTCTCATGACGTCAAATCTCAAGATCCCATGACCATATTGCTAGTGACGTCACATCTTCGTAAAAGCATACATTATAATGCATTTCCTGACATCTAATTTCAAGTACCTATAATTGGAAGGTATCCTCTGGTTCTCAATACTTAACATAGGCCTAATCACAAGATGAATGCTAATGATATCAAATGCTGATAAGCTAAAAATACAAATCATTTTAGCGTCATCACATCTTTTGACGCCACAATTAACAAATGCTTAATCATTAAGATACAATCTCGTGACATCAACTCTTAACAAAAGCCTGCGAAATACGATACATGTTCACAATGTCATATCTTAAAAGAACCTTAAGCATTTAAGGCCGCCCTCACACCAAAGTGACAAATCACACGTGGCATGCCAGTTGAAAACGAACATCCGGAAATATATGAAACCTTTCACACAAGTGGCATGACACGTCCGATGTGCCACGTGCGACTTGCGACGCAAGTCGAACGTGGCTTATGGGACTTGTCACCCCACTTCTGTGTGAAAGGTTTCATATATTTCCGGTTGTTCGTTTTCAATTGGATTGTCACGTGGCATGCCACGCGCGAAGTGCCACTTTGGTGTGAAAGCGGCCTTGGTGAAGCTATCACTCTTAGTCAACTTTTAATGAAGCATCCCTGAGAATATATTAACTAAAGAATTTTCCAATGTAATTTTGTAATCATTTAACAATTGTAAATATTGTACATTTGACATTTAAAAAATAAAAGAAAAAAAAATAATAATAATAATAATAATAATTATAATAATTATAATAATAATAATAATAATAATAATAATAATAATAATAATAATAATAATAAGAATAATAATAATAATAAACTTTCATTATCACATTACAATGTATCCACGTTAACTGGTCCTTGCAAAGGATCAATCGTGGAAGTCTAGATGAAAAAATAAATAAATAATAAATAAGTACATTAATTAATAAATAAAGGTGTGTGAAAGAAGAATGTTGAGGGTGAATATTGGTAAAAATAAAGTCATGAGATGTACGAGGAGTGTTAATGCTCGCAGATTGAATGCAGGAGTGAATGGAGAGTTGCTACATGGAGCTGAGAGTATTAAGCATCTGGGGTCGCACGTATCAAGGAATGGAGGAGTGGATGCAGAGGTAGGTCAAAAGAGTGAATGAAGCGAGTAAATGTCTAGGTGGATTGAAAAGTGTGACGAGAATGAATGCAAAGAAAAGGATATATGAAAGTGGGATTGTGCCGACAGCATAGTATGGAGCAGAGATTCGGAATGCAAGAGAAGATGAAAAGAAAACAAGTTGAATGTATTGGAGATGAGGTATTTAAGAAGTATGACTGACGTATCTAGAATAAATAGTGAGATATGTGATCAGGCAGAGAACGGGTGTTGAATGAAGGCTGTCGAATAGGTTAGATCAGTGTGTGTTGAGTTATTTTGGACTCATGGAAAGGATGAGTTGTCGTATGAATTTTGGACTTCCATTTGAATTCACACTTTGTAAGATGATTGGGTTATCTCACCGTTTGTCACCACTGTCATAGTGCTTTTATTATTATCTCACCGAGCGTCACCACTGACGTATTGGTTTTGTTTATCCCATCTAATGACACCACTGACGTAGGGCTTTTCCTCCTACGTATATATATTTATAATTATGGTAGCGTGGTTACAAGGTAAGAATGGACAAGCAGTAGTTCCTTTACTTATATTTATTCTAGAGTACAACACATCCGACGCCTCAATGCCCCTATGCCCCCACCCTATGACTATCACAATCTATGATCTATTCGTGCCCCTGGCAATGTTCTAACTAACTGTCTCTGCCCTGGGTGGCTCTTTAAATACCCCCAGGGGCAGGGCGTGGCTTAACATCCAATTCTCCAATGAAATCAGTCAGATCTAGTCCAGCTAATCAGCGCCAGGTTCAAAGTGGAATCCCGCCTACTTCCGAGGAGGAGTTATTGGGCAGCTCTCCTGGGCGTGTACCTGCGTACGAAACACAAGTTCATGTTTCGTGCGGTTTAGGAAAGGGCTAACTCTCGGCCTTTTCCACCCTCAGGTACTCCATGTCGGATGCCAAGCCTCAGGGGTCCGGTCACATATCTCCTTGACGCCCTCTACAAACACCGGCCGCACCGCAGAAAACAATTGGGGAGAGTATTCTATTTCACCCTAGCCTCACATGTTTCTCTTCACGACTTGTGGTGTTTTCGAGGACCGAGGGTCCCTTATCCTGTAGGCCTCTTGGGGGGGGTGCATGGCGCCAGCGGTTAGTTCCAGGTGCCTAGCCACAACTCTTGGTGGTCCCAAGGGAACACATGGGCGGCACAAAAACTCAATAAAAGTGAGGGCATGTAATAGAATATCCGTGGCCTCGACTAACCGTTACCCCTCAAGAGCTGTTACAAGTTTCAGATTCTGGCTTCAGCATGGCGGGCTGGCTTCAGCATGACAGAAGTCATACGACATCCCTCCCAACTGTAAGATGATTGGGTTATCTCACCGTTTGTCACCACTGTCATAGTGCTTTTATTATTATCTCACCGAGCGTCACCACTGACGTATTGGTTTTGTTTATCCCATCTAATGACACCACTGACGTAGGGCTTTTCCTCCTACGTATATATATTTATAATTATGGTAGCGTGGTTACAAGGTAAGAATGGACAAGCAGTAGTTCCTTTACTTATATTTATTCTAGAGTACAACACATCCGACGCCTCAATGCCCCTATGCCCCCACCCTATGACTATCACAATCTATGATCTATTCGTGCCCCTGGCAATGTTCTAACTAACTGTCTCTGCCCTGGGTGGCTCTTTAAATACCCCCAGGGGCAGGGCGTGGCTTAACATCCAATTCTCCAATGAAATCAGTCAGATCTAGTCCAGCTAATCAGCGCCAGGTTCAAAGTGGAATCCCGCCTACTTCCGAGGAGGAGTTATTGGGCAGCTCTCCTGGGCGTGTACCTGCGTACGAAACACAAGTTCATGTTTCGTGCGGTTTAGGAAAGGGCTAACTCTCGGCCTTTTCCACCCTCAGGTACTCCATGTCGGATGCCAAGCCTCAGGGGTCCGGTCACATATCTCCTTGACGCCCTCTACAAACACCGGCCGCACCGCAGAAAACAATTGGGGAGAGTATTCTATTTCACCCTAGCCTCACATGTTTCTCTTCACGACTTGTGGTGTTTTCGAGGACCGAGGGTCCCTTATCCTGTAGGCCTCTTGGGGGGGGTGCATGGCGCCAGCGGTTAGTTCCAGGTGCCTAGCCACAACTCTTGGTGGTCCCAAGGGAACACATGGGCGGCACAAAAACTCAATAAAAGTGAGGGCATGTAATAGAATATCCGTGGCCTCGACTAACCGTTACCCCTCAAGAGCTGTTACAAGTTTCAGATTCTGGCTTCAGCATGGCGGGCTGGCTTCAGCATGACAGAAGTCATACAACAGAGTGATGAACGAATAACGCAGTGTGTGGAGTGCGGAAGTGGTTGGAGTTAGGCCAAGAGGAAGATCTAGAATGAAATGGATGGATGGATTGAAAAGGGCATTAGATGCACGTGGCATGTCAGTGTAGCAGGGAAGAGAGCAATCAAGAGATAGAGTGGAGAAAGACTGTGTATAGGTGGTACGAGCCAAAGGGAAATCTCGCACCTGCTAGATCAGTGAACTGTGATGACCGGGTGTGAGTGAAGTTGCCATGTGATGAAGTGGTGGGGGTGAACCAACAGCGGCTGTCGGGCTCCCTGCAGAATATCCTTACCCTCCTACCTTGGTAATGATCCAAGCTAGGTGGTAGGGGGGGGGAAGTGGCAACCCTTTATCCCAAGGAGCTAAGAGGAGTAGCTGAGGTATGTGTGAATCGTAATGAATGCGTGTTTCTTGGCTTGGCCACCCCCTACAAGGGGGAATGGGGTCATGTAGATATATGTATGTAAAGAAACGCACGACTACTTATTAAATAGAACGTAATAATTATTTAATATCATTCATAATCGAAGTAAGACGATTATGTGTTTAACTGACTTACTGTAGCAAAATGCCATAGCCAGTTACGTGTATCTCATACTCTACTGAACACACGTAGTGTTCAAACAAAAACTTCGAGCAAATATTAAATGTAATTTATATCACAAGGATTGTCTAGACAACGCCAGAGCTTCTAATATACAAAATATGAAATTTCTAGAGCTATAACAAAGGAAGGCTTAGGTTTGAAGATATTACGATGTGAAACTCCCGAGAGCCCTATATAGCCTCACCTGCTACAAAGGAATGCGCAACGGAGGGCAACTATGATCCCCCTCAAAATAAATTCCGTATATTCCCTTAGATGGCCCCTAAAACCTTTGTGTTCCCCTCGAAAACACGTCTTTCCCCTCGCCTTGTCTTCACATACAACATGCCTGCAAAATTCCTTGAACTCTCACATTGTATAGTAGCGTCTGACAAAATCTGGAGAGTGAAAATCCTTTAGATCAAGAAAGCATCGGCTGGGAGAAAGGTATCACACCGGATCGGCCATAGCCTACAACCCCAAAGTCTGTATTGATCCCCCGTTTTTACCCCGTTTGGTACAACTTTCCGAGAAAACTATATTTTTCCCTATTCCGCGAAATTCTGGCAGTCATATTGGCCATTTGTTACATCCAACTCTTGCCTCGATCATCTCGAACTCTCTTCTTGGATTCCTTATTGTCTCTGCTTCATTTTCTTCTGTAAAGGTTAATGTTTAGCCTGTCTTCTTTTTATCATCAGCTATGACATGTTTTTACCACTATTCCAGTAGTCTATTTTTTTTTTTTTTTTAGTAATTTAGGTTTTTAAACTCACTTTTTCATCACTAATATTATGTTGCAGAATATGGAAAGATGTTATCCAAAATGGAGGTCTGATACCTGCTGATCAAATGTCGAAGTGTTGAACAATAACAGCACACACACACACAGAGATTACTACGATAGTCATGTTAATAGATTAAAAGGTTAAAAACCTGTCTTTACCTAACATAGACTGCGATATCGTACCCTTCACGATTTTCAGTCTAAAAACGGTCATGTAAGCGCAAAAAATGCCTTTAATGATTATACGTGTTCGTGGAGAAGTTCGGATTCCCATTATTATATGCTTAATATTCTTATTCGCTCTCTCTCTCTCTCTCTCTCTCTCTCTCTCTCTCTCTCTCTCTCCCTATCTATCTATATATCAATATCTATCTATTTGCCAGTCCATTTGCTTTAAACGCCATCTTTCCTATAGCCTTTTTTTTTTCCTAATCTCTCTCTCTCTCATTTCCAGTCCGCTTGCATCATTTACCATCTTTTTTGTCCTTTCTTTACTCACTTATCATTGTTTCTCCTTTCTTTTCCTTCTCTTTCTCCCGACATTTTTCACCAACTTTCCAGTCTGTATTTTCGTTTTCCTCTTGTTTCTAGTTTCTCTTCCTTTCCATGCTTTCATCCTAACCATATGTTACTCTCCTCACCATCTTTAGTTAAAAGGAAATTTCCAGGATCAATATATACGAAAGCGGTTGCAACCATTACAAACCTTATGCCAGAGCGACACAGAGGTTATTTCTGGTTGTTGATAGATGAAGAAGGGATGAAGGGGGAGAGGGGAAGAGAGAGTGGGAGAGACAAGGCAGAAAGAGACCAACAGATTTTGCCCGGAATTTAGTCCATCGGTGAAATTCAACAACGTTACTAAAGCTATTCTTAAGGAAAATCGTAGACAAGGTCTACAAAGTGCATTTTTTCAGACAATTTTTTTTTTTTACGACTCGGCATTTTAAGGGTCTGGAATACAATTTTTCAAATGTCTGGAGTTGTAGCTGAAGAAATTCTGAGGGGAAAAAGTATCTGAGTTTGAATTTGGATGGAGGACTCGAGTCTCTCTCATCAGTATTCACAATACCACTCTTTCCGAAATACAGCGAACAATTACGAAATAGAGATTGAATGCATAAAAACTGAACACTATGAGACAGAGGAATAGAGGTGATAATGAATACAAGTGGAGAGAACTGGAAGAGTTATTCTCTATTCCTTGGAGTATTTCTATTTCTTAGTTCAAAAGCCTTTGGTTGGTAACTGATAGTGATATAATAAATATATATATATATATATATATATATATATATATATATATATATATATATATATATATATATATATGGACGTGTATGTGTGTACAGTCTTGCGTGTTAGAGTAAAATTGCTAGATTTCACACATATATCATGCACAGGCGCACTAGGAAGCAACGCCAAAGGTGGGAAATGTAAACGCTAGCATCAATACACTTCCGAGAGGATACTTTGCTTTATCTCTCTTCAAAGAAAGGCACGTGTGCTTATCAGTATTACCACGTGTGCCATATTCCTGAGAGAGAGAGAGAGAGAGAGAGAGAGAGAGAGAGAGAGAGAGAGAGAGAGAGAGAGAGAGAGAGAGAGAGAGAGAGAGAGAGAGAGAGAGAGATTCTTCATTTTACTAATATGCGACGTTGACTTACTAATGGGAGAAAAAGAGGAAGATAACGGCCGAGGAAAAAAAAATCTCAATTCTACTAATATGCGACGTTGAGATACTGAGAGAGAGAGAGAGAGAGAGGAGAGAGAGAGAGAGAGAGAGAGAGAGAGAGAGAGAGAGAGAGAGAGAGAGAGAGATCATCAATGACTTCCGGGTTAAGCAAGCCACCGGTGGTAACATCTACACAACACATACAAGAGGATGAGGGAGAAGGGGGGAGGAGCTGGCTAACTTCAGTGTCTCTGACCCCTACAACATCCCCCCCCCAACAAGAACTATTAATTCGCACAAAAACAGCAGCAGCGATTATCTTATATAGCAGCAGCGATAGCCACATCTTGTAAAGTACTTTCTTATATTGAAACACACATACCCTATGCAGTAGTTTTATATAATGCTACAGGAGAGATGCATCGACAAAATTTTGCATAGTACAAAATATAATTATCTTTATATTTAATTTACATTATAAACCATTTTGCATTAATGTTAGAACCTTAGAGGATAGCCATATCAATACAATATAAAAAAACAGAGTTAAAAATATCACTCATATTCTTCATGCCCGTCAACTGTGTATGTTTGCCAAGACTAGAAGATAATGCTTTCTTTTATTATTATTTCGCATATGTTATTCTAATAACATATTACCCAGTAAAGATATGAAATAATTTTTGTTTTGTTTTATTCAGAGACAAAAGAATTATATGAGCGATAGTTAGCTAGCTACACGGATATACATTGCTCTCTCCGTGTAATGGATGGAAACAATTCCTAACACCGAATATTCTTGGATATTCGTTACACATCACTTATCCTTTCACGTCCTGATGTCACAATCATATATATATATATATATATATATATATATATATATATATATATATATATATATATATATATATATATATATATGTGTGTGTGTGTGTGTGTGTGTGTGTGTGTGTGTGTGTGTGTGTGTGTGTGGAGAGAGAGAGAGAGAGAGAGAGAGAGAGAGAGAGAGAGAGAGAGAGAGAGAGAGAGAGAGAGAGAGAGAGAGAGAGAGAGAATTTATCTATACGAAATATCAATATTTGATAGGTTTTTATCCTGTATTAGACGATATCCGTTAGGAGATGAGGATATATAAGTCTTGAAGGAACTATTTTTCCTTGGCAGTTACTGACAGTGAAACGAATGTAATTAAATACAAGATACATAAGCAGCACATGTAGTCATTACATAAAAATAACAGCAGCAGGTGTAGTCGTAATAAGCTCTTCTCACAATAAATAACTCAAAGTTTTAGTCCCCATCGGTGAGTACTCCTCTCGCAATACTAGAAAATGATTAACGTGAGGAAACTCTAATAGGTAAATAAATAAATAAATAAAAATAAATAAAAATAAATGAATAAATAAATAAGAATAAACAGCTGCAATGGCAAGATAATAATAAAGCTGAGGAAAAAATACCTAATCATATAGGGTTTGGCTTTGAGTATGTCTCATTCTCAGTCACAACTACAAAATAACCTTTGAGTTTATATATTCGTACTGTACATATATATATCTTTAGTTATCTACCTTATCTTTCTACATACAAATAAATCGACGGATAACCAAGAAAAACATAGAAACACATTGTCAATACGTATTTCATTGCTAAAACTAAAACCACAAACTAATCTTAAATCGGACAAAATAATAAAACAGTAAATATTTACAAGTATTTTTCGAGGGTCATTCTATTCACCTATTCTGATTAAGTCTATAAATGTTACAACATTACTGCATTTAAACATTATTTTATCAGTACACAGTTTTATGTAATAGCTAAAAACTAAAACAACGACAACAAAAATATAATGAGGTTTTACGTCACGGATTCCCTTTTCTATTAAGGGCTAAGACGGTGCCTTCTTGCGAAGGATTTTGGATATGGCAATGCAACCGATACCTAGAGTGAATTCCCGTGCTAACCTCAGATCGTGGCGGGTTTCGAACCCACAGTCTGACGAATTAAAGTTGTGAGCGTCACCATTCGGACACAGCGGCCACTGGAACACTAATAACAACAAAATAATGTAAATCATTATTATTAAAAATAATGTAAATGCAAAGACTATGCGATTAGTACTCTAATGAGACACACACACGCCATTATGATGACGCAATACCTGCAACGCTTTATAATTTACACACTGTTTTAATGAGCTGATTTGGTACTCAGTAAAAACCTTTTCCATTGTTACCACTAATAATAATAATAATAATAATAATAATAATAATAATAATAATAATAATAAAGTATTAATTTGAAGAAACGTACTTTCGGACGAGTTCATCGGCTGGTCCTCCTCATAAAGAAATAAAAAATGATTGAGTCACCGTCAGAGGCTCTTCATCTAAGCAAGTAAGTGATAGGTGCCAGATTTGTACAGAATCTAAATTTTCAGGGATTACACACACTGAATTACTCTATACAAATGGGACTTGACATGTGACCTTTGCAAATACTGTGAAATAGGAAAAAAAAAAAATTCTTGGACTTACAACGAACCTTTCGTAGTTTAATGAATAATTCCTTGCTTGGGGGATAAATTCAAACGTTCCAGAGTTGAACTTCCCAATTGGTAGTTTGCCAGCACTTCTTGATGAGGTCCTTTTTTGGAAGCTATAGAAAAGATTGAAGTATCACTCATCGTGTGCTTGCCACTGCTAACTTAGCGGGTTATGTGAGTACACCATATACCAAGTATTATAAGAATCCTGGATGGGTGTTTTCAAAGGTTGTGAGAGACGTTTCGAACAACTGAACACTGCTTGCTGCTTTCATGATGAGAAAACAGATAAAAATGTCAACAGTCATCCCGTACTTTGACCGGGAGGGAGAATACAGAATTATAAGGTTCAGCGACCTGGACTACGCCTCTCATACATATACACACACTACCACACATCATTTTACATACACCATAAAGCATCGTTGTACGTTGATTAACCTGACTCACAACCGGAATCCATATGAAAATTTACATATATACCAAAGTAGGTAAAGGTATAAATACTATATAAAACAAGAAACCATGTATAATACAATATATAGAGGATTTTTGTTTTACAGATTGTAAATGTCAATATATATATATATATATATATATATATATATATATATATATATATATATATATATATATATATATATATATATATATATATACTTAACTTTTGAAGTTTTGCAACTGGACTCCCGATAGTCTTTATGCAACGCAAGTGTTACACGGTAAACTACGAAACACATGAGGAGAACAGCATGTGGAACACCTGCTTTATATATGATGAAAATGAACACATTATTAGTCAAGTTAGAGGAAAACCCTGTCTATATGAGGAAGGAATCTACGAATACGGAAATTCAGAGTTCCCTCGCTCTGCCCCAATTAGTTAATTTTCCCGACATGTAAGGGAACGCGGAGGTGGTATGCAATTCCTCCGCCCTAGGAAAAGAAAAGAAGAAATTGTAGAGTAAAGAGGAAAAAGAGATAACGAACTGAGGCAGAAGGAGTTCAACTCCTCCCTTTCACTGAACCTAAGGCCCGATTTCTTAATCAGAGTAAACCTAGGAGACCATATTATTAGTTAGCTAGACACACACAAATGGATTTCACTAATGCATCTGACGCGGTTCTGTGTATGGCTAGGATCCCATGTGGGATCCTAGCCATACACAGAAACGCGTCAGATGCGTTTATGAAATCCATTTGTGTGTCTCTAGCTAACTAACAATAAGGTAGCCTAGGTTTACACTGTTTAAGAAATCGGGCATAGGATCCCGCAAGGGATCGTAGCCATTCACAGAAGTTTATGAAATCCATTTGTGTCTAGCTAGCTAACAATATGGTATCCTAGGTTTACACTGTTTAAGAAATCGAGCCTCAGAGTAAGGTCCGTAAATTTTACTCAACGTCTTTTTCTTGGTAATTTAAATGGCAAATAAAGTTTAAATCAGTATTTATTTTTAATTTATGAGGGGATCACAATATTTAATCCCCTCCCAAGATTGAGGGTAGATTAATATATATTTAAATTCTGCAGTATACAGTATAAGGAAATATATACCAAAATAGAATAAAACATCATATACCCTTAGCATATAGTACAATTTGGCATCATTAGGTGAACATGAACATTTTCGTCTGAGTATAAGGATGATTTTAACACAAGATAATTATATATATATTATTGAACGGGATCACTTGGACCCAAGCACTGGGTCTCCAAATTTTCTATTTAATCTTATGGGGTCTCCGAGTTTTCTAATGAATATTACCGGGCTTCCAAATTTTCTATTTGGTATTACCATATCCTCGAATGTAAACTTTAGTAAAAATATTTATCTTTATTTACCCTGTTTTAAGATAGATAGATACTTAGATAGATAGATAAATAGAGAGAATGATAGATAGATAGAGATGGATAGATAGTTAGATAGATAAATAAATAGATAGAGAATAATAGATAGATAGATAAAGAGAGAGAGAGAGAGAGAGAGAGAGAGAGAGAGAGAGAGAGAGAGAGAGAGAGAGAGAGAGAGAGAGAGAGAGAGAGAGAGAGAGAGTGAGAGTAACTCGTTCCGCTATCAACCAGCTGCTGGGGGTAAAGAATGGGTATTGGAGTCATTGTGCAGGAGCCCCTGTTAGCTTAGCACGTTCAATGCATACACCATTAGACGCGAGGTGGGTCTATGATTTGACCGTCTATACACTAGCTCTAACTTCAACGTACAGCAGAATTTTATATAATAATAATAATAATAATAATAATAATAATAATAATAATAATAATAATAAATATAGGAACGCCAAAATCTCGAGGCGAAGAAACACTAAAAAAAACGTTTTTGTTCGTTGACATCATCATTGAACAAAGCTCGATAATGATTGGATGACTAGCCACATGTTACCAATAGTAGAGCAAGACAAAAACAAGCAAAATGGGGGATCGATCTTGGTCCGGTCTACCTGATTTTTCAACCACTACCTGGAGATCACTGGGTTCTCGTGACTGCAGAGAGCTTGTTTCCCGGCTATATGGTAGATATATAGTCGCACTGTAGTACTATCTATGTCCCTTGCCTCTGCCTTTTAATGGAGACTTTTAATACTTTACCTTTAAAAAAAAAAATTATTTTGGTAGTGAAAAAAAAAGAATGTTAGCGGGCGCATTCTCTGAAAACTCAAAAAGGAAATTACTACATCAACAGCAAAAATATTAGCGATCTTTCCACAAAATATGAGAAATTTGAGAGAATTATCATTTTCTTTTAATAATGGGACAGTATGTGCAAATACTGTGTAAAATGGTGGACGAAAGCTCAATGACATACAAAAAAATACGAGAAATATATATATATATATATATATATATATATATATATATATATATATATATATATATATATATATATATATATATATATATATATATATATATATATATATATATATATATATATATAATGTATGTGACACCGGGTCAGGCAAAAAAAAATACCCTGATTGGGCTCGGCACCAAGCAAAAGAGAAAATAAAGAGAAACAGCGATGGGGAGGGCTAAGACTCACCAAACTTGAAGGAATATTAAGAGATGTGTCACGGATAAGTGCGTGTGTTTGTGTGTGTGTGCATATATATATATATATATATATATATATATATATATATATATATATATATATATATATATATATATATGTGTGTGTGTGTGTGTGTGTGTGTGTGTGTGTGTGTGTGTGTGTGTGTGTGTGTGTGTGTGTGTGTGTGTGTGTGTGTGTGTGTGTGTGTGTTAAAAAATATTAAAATAAGTTTTAAATTTCTGTGACAACTTAAGGTCGAACTCATTAACCAACTAATTATAATATAAGAGCAATATTAAAAAAGTATCGCTATATATCTTGAGAAGCAAATGTGCTCTGGCGTCATGAAAGACAATATAATATTCCAACCTAATAAGGGAAGTTCTACCTGAATGACGTCATAAGGCTTAGCGCAAATGACGTCACGATATGGCGGGGAAATGTAAATTCGTTTCCTTTTTCATTGATTGTGACCTTTCACCTTACAGCTGTAGAAGGCGTCAAAAAGGAGCACTCACAAGACAATTTAAAGGAGGGAAAATAAGATGCGAAGGAGGAAACACCAGCAATAGCAAAAAAAATAAATTTATTACAACAACAACAACAAAAAATCGCTACGACATATACCATCTCGCTACTAAGAAAAAGAAAACGGAAGGAAACATCTAAATCCCTCCTTAAACGAAGTCATTCCTTTTAACTTCGTCAGAAAATATTTACATATATAAACTGCCACATAATTCATGAATAAATAAGTTTCTTAATAATATGGCTTACATTCTACTCGCTGAATTTTAAGAATATATATATATATATATATATATATATATATATATATATATATATATATATATATATATATATATATATATATATATATATATATATATATATATATATATCTGTGTGTGTGTGTGTGTGAAAACATGTGTGATAAAGCGCTTGAAGACTGAAACAAACAATTCTTATTGATACATCAAAACAAATTCAATGGAAAATAAATAAAACTAAACAAAGTTATTTCCTAAGAATCGAAATTAACATTTTCGCAACATTCGCAATTACGTTGTAAACGCTAACCCGTCTAAAGAAGAGGTTGATAAACATTCGTGGGTTATCTTTCCTAGATAAAGGCTCGATTTCTTAAACAGTGTAAACCTAGGATACCATATTGTTAGTTAGGTAGACACACAAATGGATTTCATAAAGGCATCTGACGCGATTCTGTGTATGGCTAGGATCCCGTACGGGATCCTAGCCATACACAGAACCGCATCAGATGCCTTTATGAAATCCATTTGTGTGTGTCTACCTAACTAACAATATGGTATCCTAGGTTTACTTTACACTGTTTAAGAAATCGGACCAAAGTATTATATCCAATTCATTCCATATTTTATCTACAGCTTATTTTAAGGAGTAGAAATGCTGAGCGTGGTAGTTTCAGCTCGAAAGTGTTGCCTATGAGCTGCCACGAGTTGGTACACCACGGACTCTTCTACCCTTTCCTTCGTTTGCAACAGTAATTCTGAGGGGCATTAGACTTAGAACAAGAAACTGAGACATATGGTATATTACGAAAAACTTATCACAATTCACAATGCATAAAGAATGTTATTACACTCATAATAGGGAAAATGATTAAGTACAGTTACAAACTATCTTTTACCTGGTGATATTTTTGATTACGTCAGGTTAAGATAGGTCAATATATAGAAGGCACAAATTTAGGATAAAACAAATGACTGCCTGCAAAAGAGATTAAGTTTGCTAGTAGGAAAGGAAATATGAGGGGGCGCAGTAGCTCAGTGGTAGAGCGCACAAGTCCGGAAGGGACTAATTTGGGTTCTATTCCACCGTGGGGGGTGGAAAGGGCATATCACCTTAATCCCCAGCTCCACAATGTCTGTGTCCACCCCCATTTGAATAGAGACTACTTGTGCCACAAAACAGGGCTTTCAGTAATGGAGGAAAATATTCACAAATGGACACTGGGAAGGTTTATCGTTAAGGGGGGTTTACACGGTCAAACGGTTCGTCGAACGCGGTTCGACAGACAAGTGTTTGAAGTGATGTTCGAACGTGTGAACGGGATATTTGGTTGTCGAACAGGTTCGACAAACGTGTTCTACAACCAAATACCGCGTTCACACGTTCGAACATCACTTCAAACACTTTAGTCTGTCGAACCGCGTTCGACGAACCGTTTGACCGTGTAAACCCCCCTTTACTCGGCAGAAAAAGGGATCATCAATTCAATCATGTATGTTTACCGCACTTGACCTGTAAGGTATGGCCATATTTCTCCCTCCACAATACTCTCCTGTTAAAACAATGGGAAAGAAATCCAGTGACCTAAAGCAAATACTATTTAGATATGGACAGACATAGACTGGAATTCAGGCACAGCTGTAATAGCTTAGTGTAGGTGCAACTCGTTCTCAAGTTAGCGTTTAGGGTACAATTTTGAGGACAAGGACTTTCTTAAGCATAGCTTTCGAGGTACAATTTTGAGGGAAGAGAGATTTTTAAGTATAATCAGGCTACAAGGACAAAGTAATTACATTGCGCCAAGTAGGAGATGCGGCAATTAGAGGATTAAAAAAAAAGAGAAATAAATAATAGCTTGCAAGGCGATACGGAGATAAATAGTATTAAATAAAATGTCAGTACAAAACCTTCCCAGTGACCTTAGGATTATAGACGTCAAAACATGTCTAAGATTCCAAGTAATTACTAAACGTTACAATGAAGGTCGTTGGGAATACTACAAAGATATCAAACACATGAATGAAAAAATAAACATATATGAACACTAAAACAGAATAAACACAATGAAATTAACGCATAAAAAAATAAAAGGAAGAGATAAAGAAGAGAGACGACAATTACATTACATAAAAACATGGCATCATGGAAAAGAAAAACGTTCCTGCGAAGGAAGGGTCTGGAAAGACGGGAAGGAAGAATCATAGAGAAAAGGATAAATAATCTTAAAACAAAAGGATAATGAAATAATAATAGGGAAATATGAAAAGGCGACAAAATTTACATTCGAGAAGGAAAAAAAATAGACAATGCATCACAATACAGGAATGTCGCTTTTAAGCAATGAAGGACGTGACTAATGCAGGCTTGGTCCCAAAGCGGGGCGTTAGGAAGGGCATCCATCCACAATTCCCAAGCTCCAACGTGTCTGAGCCCAATCCTCTTTTGAATGGGGTTTGCGACACATAGAACAGTGCTTTTAAGGAAGGAAATGTTTAATAAAGTAGAGAAGAAACACAAAAGGATAAGTGCATCCAAAATAGAAGGAAGGACATATAAACAAAGAAATAAAAAACAACGTTGGATTAATGAATCTAAAATGGAAGGAAGGAATTATATGGAAGAAAAGAAAAAAAAAGAAAAAAGGCTGCTACTTTGGCTTGTTATCTACGCGTCATAAATCTACTTTGGTATACGTTCTACACTTTATACTGTGGTTTATAACCTAACCTAACCTCTATTTAGCATTTTTAGCCGATGTTCATGTTGTTTATCGCTAGAATATCTACGGTGTAAATATTTTTTCCTTGTAGATAACAAGCCAAAGTAACACCAAACAGAATTAATAATTTTAAATGGAAGAAAGGAAGGATATGAGATGGAATTAAAGAAAAATCATAGCAAAAGAAGGATGAATGGAGCTAAAAATGGAAGGTAAGCATGAAGGGAAGGATAAGCAAACCCCGAAAAGTCTCCTCCAACCACATGGAGGCATCCAGGGGGCCATTCTAAAGTGGATGATCTGGTTGGTTTTGCAGGTGTCGGATCCTCCCACGCTTCCTCCGGGCGGTTGAGGATGGGGATACACCACTACCCAGGACGCGGGGGAGGAGACTGGCAGAGGAAGAGGAAAGGGAAGCGGGGAGGTCGTTGTCAAGGAGGAAAGGTGGTGGGGGGAAGAGGGAACGGGGGAGAGAGAGGGAGGGGAACAGTAAAAGAGGAAAGGGCAGAGAAAAGATGAAGATGGAGGAAAGACAAGAGGACAAACAAACTAACAAACAAACATATATTTCCCTTTTTGTACAATGGTTATTCTTCTTAAAAATAAAAGTAACAAATTAACATGTAATTGAACTAATAAGTAAGAGGGTGATACATAGTTAAATTAAATGTAGCTTTCATAGAAAATAGTGATGATGTAATAAAAATGTTAACAATAATGTTAATAATATAGTACTAATAACACTAGATACAGTATCGTTGTTATCGGCATCATTACCATATTTGTTTTCCTTGCAATGAGAATAAATAATTCTTAACTTAGAGAACAGAGAGGTCGATATCAGTTTACATATAGAGAGGTTAGTGTTAAGGGAAATTGTATTAAAAGAGAGATTATGATCCTTTAAGTCATGGAAGAGAGAGAGGAAAATGAAAATGAGAACCTCATAGACGGAGCAAGGAGGAATTTCAGGATATATGGAAAGATGAATGGAAAAGGAAGGAACGATCGAAAAGAGACAGCGGAAGGCGAAGAGCAAATGAAAAGATAATGACAGAAACAGGGGGAAATTTAAACAATGGAACAGGATGAAGGCGATTAGGAACTATGAAAAAATGAAAGTGAAAAGGTGAAAAAAACAAGAGGGAAACTAGAAAAATGAAGGAAAGTAAGTCGAAAAGGATGAAAAGAACCTGGGGATCAGGAAGAGGAGAGGAAAGGCAATTAAAAAAAAAAAAAAAAAAAGCTTCAAGCGAGAGAATAGGCTATGTAAAAGAGCAAACGGGGATGTGGAAAATGGAAAAGGGCTAGATGGGGGAAATAGGATGGGGAACAGACTACAGAGCTCCAATAACCTCATATATCCGACTGGGAAAAACATAGTGTGGAGACCTATGAAATAATAATAATAATAATAATAATAATAATAATAATAATAAGCAATCGTTATTATTACCCTGTTATGTACTAATGCTGTATATTTCTTCGTTATTTCAGTGAAATAGAACGTTTTGGAACTTTATTTTTTGAGACATTAGGCTTAATGTGACAGTGATTGATTTGTGCTTATAAGTGTTTGTATATAGTGCACAGTCTTAGATTTATAAGCATAATCTTTTGTGGGCGGT
>JAXCGZ010005750.1:142500-147500 GCA_037179515.1 Halocaridina rubra | reverse complement strand
ATAATATATATATATATATATATATATATATATATATATATATATATATATATATATATATATATATATATATATATATATATAGTAAACTTATTAATTTGGAACCAAAGAGATTATGTAAAATTTTGAGTTATTAATTTTTTAATTTTTTTTTTTTATTATTATTATTTCTTTCGTATTGTAGTCCCCGTGGCTCAGGCGGTAACGTCCGCGACTCTGAGGCGTCAGGTCGAGAGTTCGCGCCCCGTCACGGTCTGAGGTTTGCAAGGGCATGCACTCAGGGTAACGATTACGTCTACCAAAACAAGTCCTTAGCAAGAAGGCAACCGTCCTAGCCCTCGGTAGAAAAGGGAGTCCGTGACGTAAAACCGGAACATTTCCTCTTTAGTATTATTCTTTTATTTATTTCGTCTGTCATTCACCCATTTCTTCATTCATTGTTCATTCATCCCGAAGCTCTGAGTTCATTCATTCCACTCCTTATTAAATAATTTTTATAGATTTTTTTGTGTCTGACTCATGCTCTTTTCAGTCTGTTTAATTAACTTCATAATTCACTCACTCACTCACTCATTCATTCATGTAGTGACTCATTCTTCACCAATGAAAAGGATTTTGTTCATTTTTTTTCACTCAATTGTACGAGTTTATTATTTATAGGCATTCATTTTTATATATGCCATTTCTTTTTTCATATTATATTGTTTTCTCATTCACCTGTTCATTCATTCATCATTCATTCATTCATATTTTTATACAATGACTCGTTTTTTATAAGAGTTACTCATTTTCTCATTTACTCGACTCATTCAATTATTAAACTCATTCTTTTTCTTATTAACCTATTCATTCATCATTCATTCATTATATATTCATACAATGACTCATTTTTATAAGATTTACTCTATTTCTCATTTACTCGACTCATTCAAATATTAAACTCGTTCTTTTTTATATTAACCTATTCATTCATCATTCATTCATTCATTCATATATTCATACAATGACTCATTTTTATAAGATTTACTCCATTTCTCATTTACTCGACTCATTCAATTATTAAACTCATTCTTTTTCATATTAACCATGTCTCTGTTAGTATTATTCATCGTTGAATTACTCATTCACTGACCCATTCATATGATCATACAATTATTCATTTTTATAAGATTTATTCATTTTCTCACTTACTCGACTCATTCAAATATAAAATTCATTCTTTTTCTTATTAACCATTTTCTTATTATTATTTTTCATCGTATATTTACTCATTCACTGACTCATTCATATGTTCATACAAATATTCATTTTTGTAAGATTTTTTCATTTTCTCATTTACTCGACTCATTCAACTATTAAACTCATTCTTTTTCATAATAACCATGTCTCTGTTAGTATTATTCATCTTTGTTTACTCATTCACTGACTCATTCATATATTCATACAATGACTCATCTTTTATAAGAGTTTCTCATTTACTCGACTCATTCAAATATTAAACTCATTCTTTTTCATATTAACTATGTCTCTGTTAGTATTATTCATCGTTGAGTTACTCATTCACTCATTCACTGACTCATCGTCTGATTATATCAAAAGGAAAAGTATAGTTACAGAATGACACATAACATCTGCATTGAGGCACAAAAAAAATGTGTTAATATATGCGTTCATTCTCACTGCGGTTTCTCATAGAAAACGAAAACAACGCGAGTTTATTTGCGTTTAATGGCTCTTCATATATTGTAAACAAACAAAAGTAAAGTTTATTTGGCTCCAATGACTCTAATAAACAAAAGTAGAATTTATTTGCATGAAGTGGCTCCGATGGCTCTAATAAACATAAAGAACTTGAGTTTACCTACTTTCAGTGGCTCCGTTTGCTTTCTCAGCGAGCGAAAGTGAAACTTTATCCTTGTTCAGTGGCTCTGATGGCTCTCTTAGAAAGCTAAAAAGTTTTTTTACTTGGTTTTATCGCGATCATTGTAAAACAACACGAGTTTATTTGCGTTTAATGGCTCTTCATATATTGTAAGCAAACAAAAGTAAGTTTATTTGCATGAAGTGGCTCCAGTGGCTCTAATAAACAAAACGAATTTGAGTTTACCTACTTTCAGTGGCTCTAATGGCTCTCTTAGAAAGCAAAAGAAATTTTTTTACTTGCACTTATCGCGATCCTTGTAAAATAATCATTGAGATTTTAGGGTCAGTGGCTCCAATGACTTAGAAAACTGTATTGAAAATGAGTGTATTTTAGATCTTAGATAGCTCACTTTCAGAGCCATATTTACATTCAAAGGCTCTGATGGCTTTCTTTAAAATTAAAGTGAGAGTTTATATGCGTTCAATACCTCCGATGGCTCTGAAAATGAAAAACATTCAATAGATAATATGCGTTTATTTGCGTTCAGTAGTTCCGATGGCTCTGAAAATAAAAATCATTCAATAGATAATAAGCGTTTATTTGCCTTCAGTAGTTTCGATGGCTCTGAAAATAAAAAGCATTTGATAGATAATATGCGTTTATTTGCGTTCAGTAGTTCCGATGGCTCTGAAAATGAAAAGCATTCAATAGATTATATGCGTTTATTTGCGTTCAGTAGTTCCGATGGCTCTGAAAATGAAAAGCATTCAACAGATAATATGGGTTTATTTGCGTTCAGTAGTTCCGATGGCTCTGAAAATGAAAAGCATTCAATAGATAATATGCGTTTATTTGCGTTCAGTAGTTCCTATGCCTCTGAAATTGAAAAGCATTCAATAGATAATATGCGTTTATTTGCGTTCAGTAGTTCCGATGGCTCTGAAAATGAAAAGCATTCAATAGATAATATGCGTTTATTTGCGTTCAGTAGTTCCGATGGCTCTGAAAATGAAAAGCATTCATGTGCGTTCACTGACTCCAATGGTTCCCTTGGGAAGTTAAAGTAAGATTTTATTTATATCTTGTAGCTCCGATGGCTTGTTTTAGAACCAAAATGTAAGATTATTATTATTATTATTATTATTTTATGACTGTGACACCAGAACGGGCCAAAAAATAATAAAATAAAACCGCCCTCATCAGGTCTGGGTACGAAGAATATATAAAATAAAGAGAAACAGAAATGGAGAGTGTAATGACTTGTCAGATGTGAAGGGATAATATGAGGTGTGTAACGAATATCCAAGAATATTCAGTATTGATGTAGGTTTTAGATTCAATGACTCCTCTGTTATTTCTTTAATATAAAAGTGAGTTTATTTACGTCCAGTATATCCGACGGTTAGGAGAGGAGAAGAACGCGAAAGCTTATTTGCGTTTATTTGCCCCGATGACTCTCTGGGAAAACATTCAGAGATTTCGCTGCCTTCATAGAAAACGAAAGTGAGTTTCTTTACGTTCAGTAGCTCTGAACGTGAGTTTAGTACCACGTGTCATCCATAGGGCACGTTACAAACGTGAATTTATATATTTATAGTGGCTTCCCTGTTTCATTAAACCCCAGAACGAGAAAGATTACTGACGTCCAGTGGGTACACTACCTTCCAAGTGGAAAACAAGGTACATTTTTACATTCACACCCCCAGTGAAGAAAATTAGATTACAAGTAACTTGTATGTTATTTCCAAGCCTCGTCCAGACACAAGGATCACATGGCGTGGATCCTACTCTCATAGCTCAGGATGTGGGCTAGAGATTTTATCAGATTTTGGTCCAGGAACGATAGTCAATATGGTGGCCAATCAGTGACTCCATGGGGTGCCATTACCTAGGTTAAAATCCATGGAAAGTTAGCCTCGAAGTTGGCATTGTAAGTGCCTTGGGATATAGACATCTCCCATAGAGCAAGGCAAAAAATAGGAGTTGAAATCTTGGCCAAATGTAATGTTAATTGGTCTAGGTTACCATTGGAAGACCCTCCCCTCTGCTTAGCCAGAACCCAGTTGGAATCTCTGACTATGTACATCTATTGGTGTAGGTGGTTTGGCAAAGACTTAGGGACTACAAGTTTACAACTCATTGGAAGCTGAAGAAGCATAGAAAAAGAGATGAGTTTTGTTCATTCTTAGCTCAGTCAGAGGATCAGTGACTCTTGATCAAGTTTACAGAGAGACTAGGTCAAGTCCTCAATCATTTTAGGCAGAGTTGTCAGTCAGTATAGCAGATTTAAGCCTAGACTTAGTAGAAATGTGGCTGCAGATGCAAGAATACTATATTCTCAGAGGCTTTTGGGGCTAGAAGCTGTTGTAGGAAATACTTCAAAAATATATCTCAAATCCAATCTCCCAAGACCAATCTTTGATTTATACTATACTGAATCCAGCATATATATATATATATATATATATATATATATATATATATATATATATATATATATATATATATATATATATATATATATATATATATATATATATATATATATATATGCACGTGTATGTGTGTGTTTTTCTGTGTGCATGTGTGTGTACGGATGAAGTAGTGTGCGTCAAACTGAAAAGAGATATCTAAAGCAACTACAAATACGCACATACCAAATTCATTATTCAACTCTTTTTAAAACTGGGATTGAACTAACCAACCTTAACTCAATTATATAATAAATTTCGCCATATGTTTGGTCAACTAGGGTGAAAATGTGCATATTTACCTAAAATGAAAACGCCTGGAGTTTATCTGCATATAAAAGGAAATGAAAATTAGGCCTACTTCATTTCCATTTACCTCTATATATATATATATATATATATATATATATATATATATATATATATATATATATATATATATATATATATATATATATATAAAGGAAAAAAATAGGCCTACTTCATTTCCATTTACCTATATAGAAAAGGGAAATAAAATTAGGCCAACTTCATTTCCATTTACCTATATAGAAAAGGAAAAGAAAATTAGGCCTACTTCATTTCCATTTACCTATATAGAAAAGGAAAAGAAAATTAGGCCTACTTCATTTCCATTTACCTTTATAGAAAAGGAAAAGAAAATT
>JAXCGZ010005750.1:135000-137500 GCA_037179515.1 Halocaridina rubra | reverse complement strand
TCCTTATTGTGTGTGTGTTTGTGTTCCCCACCACACTGCATGGGTCATCAACAGGGCAAGGAGATATATACCTTCTTTTGTTAGGCAGTACAGCGTATCTAAGGAAAAGTTTTAATTTGCAGATATATTGAGACAGATAGATCTACTTGCCTATAGAAATCGTGACCCTGAATAGATAAGGCCCCACCTCATTGCATTATTATATTTTGTGGCTTGTGTATATATATATATATATATATATATATATATATATATATATATATATATATATATATATATATATATATATATATATATTGAAGTACTTATTAATTTCAGGGATCGATCCTAGGACCTATACTTTTTCTAATATATGTAAACGATCTAGTAAAATATTTACCTAACTGTTATGTCATTCAATATGCTGACGATACTCAAATCTTAATTGAAGGAGATATTAATGATTTAGAAAATATTATTCGTAGAGCAGAAGAAATTTTGTATATGGCTAAACGTTACTTTCTAAAAAATGGTCTGTTACTTAATGAAACTAAAACCCAATCTATTCTTATCGGATCCAGACAATTATTATCAGAAGTTGATGACAATCTTCATATAAATTTTAACGGTAATATCATTAAGCCAATGAACTCGGTAAAGAACCTAGGTGTCTACTTTGACCGTTACATGAATTTTGAAATGCATATAGATGAAATTTATAAAAAGTAATGGGTACTCTAATATATCTAAATAGGGTAAAAGACTCATTTGAAACATCAACTCGTATAATAATTGTCCAGTCCTTAGCTATGAGTTTAATTAATTACTGTCTCAAAGTTTGGGGATGTACAAATAAGACTCAATTACAAAGAATACAAAAGTTACAAAACTTTGCAGCACGAGTGGCTGTTGGCAATGTAAGAAAATACGAGCACATCTCTCCTGTTTTAAAAGATCTAGAATGGATAAAGATTAGAGATAAATATGTTTTTGATATATGTACCTTTGTTTTTAATATACTAAGAAACAATCTTCCTGATTGCTTGTATAATTTTTCTACAGTAAGCTCAGTTACCGGGTTAACTACCCGTCAAGGGGAAGATTTATTAGTACGAAGGTCTAAAACTGATATTGGCTCAAGAGATATAAACATTCGTGGACCTCATTTATATAATCAGCTTCCCAGAGAACTAAAAAATGCTGGTTCAGTGTATACTTTTAAATATAATCTTAAGAAGTTACTCTTAAATGAAGATTTTACTTGTAAATTTTAATAGTACACCCATATTTGAATACCCAATGAACGTTGGAAATAAAGTCTTATTATTATTATTATTATTATTATTATTATTATTATTATTATTATTATTATTATTATCCTTTTCAAAGTACAATGCCAAGAGATGCGGCCAACATCCAAGAACGTTGTTTTTTTGGCTGTATCGTCTTTGGTATTGTGCTTTGAGAAAGTGATCAGATAAGGTCACGATATTAATATGTACTCCAAGTATTTTTTACGCTGTCTCCTTTAATGGGCTTTTTCCTACTACACACACACACACACACACACACACACACACACACACACACACACACACACACACACACACACACACACACACACGCACTTAAAAAAGCACATAGCTAAGCTTGAAAAAGTTCAAAGACATGCCACGAAACTGGTGCCAGAAATACGCAATCTCAGTTATGATGAGAGGCTGAGGGAATTAGACTTACCATCACTCGAAGCTAGAAGAGTGAGGGGGGATATGGTGACAGTCTTTAAATTCCTTCATGGTTATGATAGAGTGGATAGGGATCGATATTTTGATATGGCTGGCTCTAGAACTAGAGGTCATAGTTTGAAGCTTCGTAAGAAAACTTCTTCGCAGGATGTAAGGAAATACTTTTTCAGTGTAAGAGTAGTTGATAATTGGAATTCCCTAAGCGAGGAGGTAGTTAATGCTATCTCAATCCATAGTTTTAAGGACAGGTATGATAAGTATCACTAAGTATAAAATGGAACCGATGAGGAGACGGGAAGATACGAGCTTTGGGCTCTTTCCCGTAAACACAATTAGGTAATCACAATTAGGTAATCACACACACACACACACATATATATATATATATATATATATATATATATATATATATATATATATATATATATATATACATATATATATATATATATATATATATATATATATATATATATATATATATATATATAATTTTTTAATGAGTATTTCATTTGTTCTGTTAAGAAACAGTTGCGCCATATGAAGTTGGGAAAAAATGCGAATAAAGATCATAATTTTAGAAGCGTCTGCGATCCCACACTTTCTCCAAGAGATAGTGGCTGTTTGACCAACTGCTGAACAAGAATAATTTAGAATCATTTTTATATTTACAATTATTACGTCATTTTCTTTGAATCGACTGGATACGAACGGTAAAAAGAAGGATGCAAAATGGTGGTCATTGCGCACAAAGGCGATTATCTTTTATGGGTGTA
>JAXCGZ010005750.1:125000-130000 GCA_037179515.1 Halocaridina rubra | reverse complement strand
TATATATATATATATATATATATATATATATATATATATATATATATATATATATATATAGTTGTAATTTGTGACTTATTTGAAAATCTATTATTGTTAAAATCCTCCCTTTTGTCATCATAACCTTTTCCATATAAATATAATTTGTATTTAAATATCCCCTAATGTTCTTCTTGATTCAAGTGGCGATAGAGCCAGCTCCTTCACTCTCATCATAAATCAAGTTGCGTTACTTGTTTTTGTGAGTTGGTCATTTTGCTACATTCCAAGTCACAGGTTAGATCCTCTAGGCCTATCTGGGGCCAGGTTGCCTACATCCTCTTGAAACAGCTCAGAAGCATAGGCCTATATATTTGAGGTCAGGCTATCAGAAGGATGCTCTTGATTCATGTGTATGCACTATTCATTATCTAAATGCCAAGAAACTATCTTTACCCCCTGAGGGAGGAGGTAAAATACTTCGTGTTCCCCTACGTGTCGTAAAAGTCGACTAAATGGGGCAGAGCGAAGGGACTGGGAATACCCTCCTCTGTAGTGTTCTTCCCAAAGAGTCAGAGCAGTTTGCCTTGACTCAGCCACTTTCCTTATAAGGAGAAAAATGACTCATGCATATTGATAGATATAGAAGCTATCTTTGCTTTTATCTATCTATTCTTTGCTTTGCTTTGGATAGGATAGGATAGGATAGGTGGGGGAAAAATAGTGACGGCATCGAGTGAACTCTCTTAGCCCTATTCAGGGTGTCATCACTGGGGAGAGGGGGGTAAAGGATAGGAAGGATTGGAGGGATAAGCACGAAATTTAAGGAAGTAAGAGATGAATAGAGGGGCAAACCCTCATGCTAAGTATCTATTCTATTTTACAATAATTTGTAATAGCATTAAATACTTGGACGTGTGTGATCTTCCAGTGTACTCCTCCAATGTTTGTCTTGTTTTTAGTTTTTCATGGTATTATTGCACTATTCACAACATGTACATCAGGTTAGATTAGGTTCCGTTCCATAATAATATTAGGTGTCCATTAGAAACATTTAAAACTAATTACAAATTTGTTTTCAGTTTCGGATGTGATTGAATGGTGGGTGCACTTCAACACTTGTTTTTTGTTTTCAGTATACTAGTCCTATGACTGTCAGTGTCCTGGGATCTGTCAGCCAAGTGTACTCAAATAATCTTGCAATCTTCGACATGTGTTTGTTATTCAAGTGAAATTACGTTCACACTGTCATAAAACTTACGTTCAAGATGTTTGTATTCGTTATTTTTGTCATTCAACTCTTCCCAGGTATAGTGTACCCTATCTTATTATTGACTTTGCTCGAAGCAAAACAGCCCCATTAATAAACAAAGAAATAGTGCTCTAGACAATCGTTTGACGATCATCGTTGAGCGATAATCGCACGAGCATAACGAACCATAACATTAAATTATATTTGTCTGTCAATATTGCAGCATTTATATTCTGAACTATCATACATCAGCATATGTATTCAGAGATGTTGTGTCATGCGTGTTCTGAACTAACTCTTGAAGCAATATTTGTGTTCAGGACTAGTCGTACTGAACTGTATATATTGTGCCGTTACACTGTAAGCATTTATGGTCTACAGTAACCTTTGGACTGTACTATCGACTGCTATTATTTGTGTTAAGAAGTAACTTACTGCGACCATTTGTGTTCTAAACTATCGCACTACCAGTATATGTGTCTTGAAGTATTGCCCTGTAACCATACGTGTCCTGAACTATTGCCCTGTAACCATACGTGTCCTGAAGTATCTCACTATTGGAATCTCTTTTGACACTTTAAATATACACGAATTATTGACTCAGTTGATGAATTCGTTACTTCAGAATTATTATATATATTTTGTCTAATTTAATTGAATACATAGATATAAATTCTTTTCTGTGGCACTTGAGCAGACCTAACCTAACCTAACTTAACCAATACTCCATGAAGATTCATAAATAGTAACTTTATTATCTCTGTAATTACTTATAATATACTATTGGAGCAAATTCTAAATGTTATACAAGTATTTCGATTTCAGGTCCGAAAACTCAATATTTATGTCCCATATGAGTAATGTTTTCGAAACCTTGTACCCAACAGGGTGGATTGAATGAAGTGTTGGTCCCTTCTTGGGCCATGTGGGCAGTTATGTGTACTGTAGCCGTTGTACATAGGTAGGCCAACGGTGTATATATATTTATAACACGCCACGTCAGACGAATGCAGAGCATAAGATACCGGTGTTGCGGGAAAGAAGAAGAAAAAGGAGGAGCAAAAAAGAAGAAAAAGGAGGAGGAGGAGGAAGAAGAAGAAGGGAGAGGAGGAGGAGGAGGAGGAGGAAGAAGAAGAGGAGGAGGAGGCAATAGTGAAAGAAATGGTATTCAGACTAAAGAACGCGAAGAAATAAGAAAAAAATAAGAATCCCAATCTGTTTAAAAAATGACTATAGAACCTAAAAGGAGAACTTTCATAAATTTTTAATGACTTTTTTCTTCATTTTTATAATGAAAATTAGCACTGAAAAGGATGAAAAGTAATGTGTACATTAGAGTTTATTTTTAGCTTTATAGTGCATTCAGCATTAAGCAGTTAAAATTGTTTTGAATCATGTTTCACTGTGCAAATACCAACATCGTCATATTTACACTTTAAACACGATTTCTATAAATATTGACCTTCCTTGGAAATTGAAAGAAAAAATAAATACAATACTTTTAACACACACACACACACACACACACACACACACACACACACACACACACACACACACACACAAACCGGAACATATATATAAAATTTATATTAGTCCTTATTTTATTTTAGCGTTTAATTTATTCTGAAAATGCACTCCCCAGTCTCACAGGGGCCACCTCGCTCAGTACACATATACATGTCTTCATTCTCCCTTGTAAAGGGGGTGGCCGAGCCAAGAAACACGCGTTCACCACGATCCACACATTAACTACTCCACTCTGCTCCTTGGGGATAGAGGATTACCACATTTCCCCCATTCCCCCCTACTTGGGTCACTCGCACGGTAGGCATACAAGGATATTCGACCATGAGGCCCGATAGCTGCAGCTGGTTCCCCCCCCCCTCTTCATCACATGACAAGTCCCCTCACACCTGTCCATCACAATTCACTGAGCTAGAGGTGTGAGAAATCCCTTTGGCCCGTGTCACTTATAAACAATCTTCCTCCACTCAATCCTATCTATTGCAACTTTCTTCCCTGCCTCACTGACATTCCACGTGCATTCAGTGCATTTTTCACGCCATCCTCCATCTCATTCTAGATCTTCGTCTAGGCTTGACTCCAATCACTTCAGCACTCCACACTCTCTTCACTATTTGTTCATCACTCATCCTTTCCATGTTTACAAACCACTCAGTGCTCTCTGATCTGATGTATCCGTCAGCTTCCTTTCAATACCAGTTCGCTGCCGGACATCTTCATATCTTACTCTATCTATTCTAGATACACCAGTCATACTTCTCAAACACCTCATCTCCATTACATTCAACTTGCACTGTTCATCCGCTCTTGCATTTCAAGTCTCTTCTCCGTACAATACTGTTGGCACAATCACACATTCATATATCCTTCTTTTTGCATTCATTCCCAAATAGCTACTTCTCATTACACTTTTCAACTTATTTAGACAATTACTCACTTTCTTCACTCTATGACTTATCTCTGCAGCCACTCATCCACTCTATAATATATGCGACCTCAAATACTTAAAACTCTCAACTTATTCAAGCAACTCCCCATTCACTCCTACATTCTGTCTGCCAACATTAAAACTCCTCGTGCATCTTATTACTTTATTTTATCAATATTCACCAGCAACTTCCTTCTTTCACACACCCTAACAAACTCACTCACCAATCACTCATACCATTCCCAACTCTACACATGCTGTACTATTCATGTAGACACTCTTGACCACATTCAACAAACTTCCACTTATCCTTACAGTCGCAACACACTCCACAATGCCTCTATATCAACCCTGTCATATGCTTTCTCTAAGTCCATAAAAGCCCAAAAAGTGTCCCTACCTTTCTCTTAGAACTTTTCACACACCTGTCTTACCACAAACACCTGTTCCACACATCCTCTTCCTCTCCTGAACCCACACTGTTCCTCTGCAATCAACCTCTCAGAACCTCTCCTAATTCGCTCGATTACCACTATTCCATATAGCTTTTTAACTACACTCAACAAACTAATTCCTCTAAAACTACTACACTCATACATATCTCCTTTCCCTTTATAAAGTAGAGCTACACATGCACTCCTCCAATCAACTGGAACCCTCCCTTTCCTGAAATATATATTCAACAACCTAACCATCCATACTACTAATGACTCCCCACCTTTTGACAAGCATTCAAGATGACACCCATATATCCCTGTTGTTTTACCTGCTTTCATTGCTCTCAATGCCAAATGTACCTCCTCTTATGTTATTTCTCCATCATTCTTATCAGCCAGCATTGGCTTTCTCCATTCAGTTACCATAGCCACAATCTCTGCCTCTATCCTTTTTCTCATTAAGCAGTTCCTTGAAATATTCAGCCCATCTCTCTCTCACTTTATTTTGTCTACTAGCAATTACCCATCTGTTCCTTTCACCTTCTCCTCCCTACCAGACTCACCTTTCCTCTCTCTTTTCACTTTTTTCCAGAACATTTTTTTTATTCCTTTCAAAATTTTCAGGCAAGCATCTACCCCACCTTACATCCATATCACAAATACCTTCTTCTTTTCAGCCACTACTGCACTTACCTGCTCATTCCTCCATACTTGCACCTGTTAGTCTCCGTCTGCACATAGCCTCTTCACTCTTCATAAGGTCCTCCTTGAAACAAGTTCCCTATGTGATGCCCAGATAAAATAAGTACCTTAGTAGCGTTATTACTATTACTATTATTAATATTATAATTATTATTGTTATTATTATTATTATTAT
>JAXCGZ010005750.1:87500-120000 GCA_037179515.1 Halocaridina rubra | reverse complement strand
TCCCTTTCAATGGGTGTGGACGCAGAAAATAATTTAAATATTTAATATACAAGGAAATATGAACTACACACCAATGACCAAGGCACGATTTCTTAAACAGTGTAAACCTAGGATGCCATATTGTTAGTTAGCTAGACACTCACAAATGGATTTCATTAATGCATCTGACGCGGTTCTGTGTATGGCTAGGATCCCGTACGGAATCCTAGCCATAGACAGAACCGCGTCAGATGCGTTTATGAAATCCATTTGTGTGTGTCTAGCTACCTAACAATATGGTATCCTAAGTTTACACTGTTTAAGAAATCGTGCCCAAGACGCATTGCACCGGGACACAGTCGTCCAGAATGCGATTGACCTCACCCAGTACATGTGCGTGTGTATATATATTTATTTATTTTTATTTTTTCAGATTCTCCTAAGCACACGAGTAGGGGCGTGCGAGGACTCAAAGGGAGTGGTGGATCACCTCGTAAAACCCGGAGGCTTGTCCACCAGCAGCGACCACAGGAGGTAGTGGTAGTCAGGGAAGCTGCAGCTAATGCCACGGGCTTGGATCCAGAACTGGCTAGACTACAGGTAGTTAGTCCACTTTGCTGGAATCTGTTCCACTATTAGCTCCGAACTTTTTGTTCTCACGGCGACTGCTTTGTAATTAGTGGAAACTGTGAAGAGAGTGGCCATTATGCAAAGATCTTTCGCATGTTGAATATGTTTTCCCCAGAGAGATGGCTGAGGATGAAATGTGAACTCACTGTGACCGCCAAGTTGACAGAGACAATCACTGGAGTGTTGTTATATTTATGTCTGTTGTTGTTGTTGTAGGGTATTATTAACTTTATCGCAGCTCATGGTCGTGAAGATACTATTTAACTTTTGACCCCTTACATCTTTTGTTGTACCTGAGAGATATATATATATGATATATATAGATAGATATATATATATATATATATATATATAGATAGATAGATAGATAGATAGATAGATAGATAGATATATATATATATATATATATATATATATATATATATATATATATATATATATATAGAGAGAGAGAGAGAGAGAGAGAGAGAGAGAGAGAGAGAGAGAGAGAGAGAGAGAGAGAGAGAGATATGAATCTTTACTATCTCTGAATCGTCTCCTGCTTCTTCACCCACAAAATCTCATGTCAACACTCCAGGGTGTTAACAGAACTTCCCTTCTCAAGAGCCACTTGGGGACAAAATGAGAGGGTATTTGGCATCTCTCATGTAGTAGTCCCTGTTAAAGCAGCAGCTGTAGTGTCGCACTTCAGGATCGAGCAATACCTTGTTCCTTCCCAGAAAGTCTTGATTCACCAAACTACCCCATTTGGCCAGACTTAATTACAACAAAGACAGTGTTGCCAATTCGGTGTTGGCAGGCTCCCACAAAATACATTTTTCATCAATCTATTCGTAAGATTAGGATCACTGAAATAATTTTAGGCTTTTGTCAATTCAGTAGGTTAGTTTGAAAGAAAACTCATTAATTTTCGAAAGGGAACACTAACAGAATTTGTTTGTTTCGGTTTTACGTCACGGACTCCCTTTTCTACCAAGGGCTAGGACGGTTGCCTTCTTGCTAAGGACGGAGGCAGTGGCCCTGGTGCTGCCCGCAACCTCAGACCGTGACGGGGCGCGAACCCACGATCTGACGCCACTAACAGAATTTGTCATATCAAAATAAACTTTATTTGATATTCTAATAGTAAGCGGTCTACTTTACTTTCTAATCCATTATACAGTAACCTAAACTAACCTAACCAGATTACTTTAGGTCAAAGTTTCGTCTACATTGAGTGAGTTTGGTAGACCATAAACTATTTTACCAACCTTGATTTTATATTTTTAATTGTTTTAATTTTCTGGACACAGTCCATTCCAACATTTCTGCCCATCATGCGAGGAGCTCTCACCGCACCCTCAGCCCGTGATCCCGAAGTCCTGGAAAGGTTGGATGCTGGTGCTATGACTGCTCTCTGCAGGAGATATCAGGCTCATCTCCACGCAACTGCCTACATCACTTCACATCATCAAGATAATATATCTTCAAAGATCAGGGAGGTGAGTTCCTAACAGCCAAGCAGGATGGAGATGCCACATATGACAGGCCCCAAATTAGTAACTTTTAACTCTGATTGAGAAATGAGACAGCAGTGCTCTCAACCAGCCAGGTCTTGGTGTAGGGCTCTGGCCACTTTTCATTCATCCATCCATATACCAAAGTCATATTCCCCCTTATAAGGGGGGTGGCTGAGTCAAAGAAAATACTTTGACTCTTTGTGGGAAGTAAATACAGAAGAGGGGATTCCCAGTCCCCTCACTCCGCCCCATTCAGTCAATTTTTACCTGAAGATGACTGGCACTATCGGTTGGTGAGTTTGATTACAGTGGACGTGAGCCATGCGTTAGAACTGCAGCCTGAGGGGTACTTTTAGGCTTATAAAGATAAAAAATCAAAATGATTCTTGGCCAAGCCTTGATTTCCATCCTGAGTGTGAATGAGGGGGAAAAAAAAAAAAAAAAAAAAAAAAATATATATATATATATATATATATATATATATATAGATATATATATATATATATATATATATATATACAGCGCAATGCATGTATTGTACAGCATTTACAGTAATTTCAATGGTAATTACTGATAATAAACTCACCCAGTTTATCTAAAAGTGAAGAATTACTCTATAAGTAAAACAGAGCCTGTGCTGTCGACTTATTCCAGCTACAGCAAATATTTCAAAACTTAATTTGTGATAAATATTCTAACCTACATTTACTTTATCCTTTTGCATATAGCATGAACAGTCTTTACCCTCATTGTGTATGTATATCCAGGTTGATGCGACTCTGACCAGCTTAGTTTCGCAACTCACTGAGAGGCAGAAGAGTTTTGCCAGACATGCTGAGAAGCTGAGCCAGGTCACGGAGGTGAGTCACTCTCTCGCTCGATGTCACGCCTCCCTCAATCTTATTCTGGAAAGCCTGGAAACACTCAACGACTCACTCCCAATCCAGGACAGACTGGAACCCTTCGTCTGGACAACGGGATAGGTGTAGGAGGTTGGCGGCATTGGACCAGGGGATATCATCAGTAACTCATGATGGTGTATTGTAGTCAACTTGAATCAAAGACATGCAAAACTTTGTCATTCTGGAATGGGATGTTTTTAGATTTAAAATAGATGATATTTATAATTAATGAAAAATAAATATGATGGAAATGTTGCTCAAAAGAGCACATCTTATAAGAAGTTACTACAAACAAAAACAAAAGTGCTCTAGAGGTAAAACAAATCCCTAATATGGAAAATCAATTCTTTATTTATTTCAGTTTCCTCAAAATGGGGAAAATTCGGTAATGATAATTAGGATACTCTTGGTTAGGGATAGTGTTGCATATCCTGGTCCTGTGTTTTTAGCCAGTTTTATCATAATAACATATGTATAATTGGCATAACTGGCAATTAAATTTTGCTACCTATATTTAATACAGTAACAGTTTGTGTCACATGTATATGATACTCTGTTAGCTAAGGTACAGAAATACTTTAGATTCCTATATGATATTGAAGCTGTACGAAATAGAATAATGATAATTAACAAGAACAGCAGCAGCAATAACAACAACAACAACAATACTACTACTACTACAACTACTACTACTACTGCTACTACTACTACTACTACTACTACTAATAATAATAATAATAATAATAATAATAATAATACATACATACATACATGCATCTACCTGGCCTCCACCCCCCTTACTCCTCTTAGCTCCTAAGGGATAAAGGGCTACCACATTTCCCCCTACCACAATGCCTTGGTCACTCACAAGGTAGGCGGGCGAGGATATTGTACATTGAGCCCGACCGCCGCAGCTTGTTTACCCTCACTGCTTCGTCACATGGCAACCAATAATAATAATAGGTTACTTATTTTATAATATTGGAGTTCATTTTTTTTTTCTTTGAAAAGTTCATCAAAATATTGTTTTGACACAAATATCGGCCCATAAGCGCCATTCATGCCAAAAGGTAACTGTGATTGGCTGTCAGAGGAACTTCAAATTTACCTTGAAAAATTTTCAGCCAATCACATCCCCTGGCTACGCTGGGGCGTGGTTGTGGCTCAAATGCCAATCACTCTGTTGATTTTAATACATTATTATTATTATTATTATTATTATTATTATTATTATTATTATTATTATTATGTTATAAAAGAATATATATTTGATTGTATGAGATATGAGAATAAAATTTAGGTTCTGGAATTATATACAGCATACCATAATTTCTTTCTATAATATCGTGATTCTTTAATAATATTTGGATTATATTAATAAATATGAAACAAAAAACCAAATATTACATTTATTGAAACTAATCTATTGTTGAAGGTTGTGTGTGTGTTTTTTTTCTTCTCTAATATGTAGATAAATCATTCACATATGTGTACATGCTCCCTACTGTCATTACTGATCTATTTTCATTGTCTGTCTATATAGTTGTGCCATTTTCCCCTTATAAGGGGAGTGGCAGACTCAAGGCAAAATGTACTGTACCTGTATATATTTTTATTGTAGGATGTAATATTTATAGTTAATATATTTCGCTTGTTAGATATGATTGTATTTAATTCAGGACATATGCTATTACAAGCTTGTTTACCTTTCTTGAAAAAAAAAAAAAAAAAAAAAAAAAAAATATATATATATATATATATATATATATACATATATATATATATATATATATATATATATATATATATATATATATACACACACCATAATCTCCCTTATAAGGGAGATGGCTGAGTCAAAGCAAAAAACTTGATTCCTTGTAGGAGAAAAATACAGAAGAAAGGTCCCCTCACTACTCCCCTTTTAGGCTACTTATATGGTGTGCATTTAGACACAGAGGAGAGGGGACACAGAGGAGGTATGCTTGCTCCCCTCGGGGGATATGAAATGTCTTCATGTTTATTATATGTGAGCAACTTCCCATTGAGGGGAAGGGACAAAAATACCTCCTTCGTATTCCCCTGCGTGTCCGAATAGTGTATGTATATTATAGCTATGCAAAGATAGTAATAAAATGAATAAAAATGAAAACTATTTATTTATGCATAACTATATATATATATATATATATATATATATATATATATATATATATATATATATATATATATATATATATATAGTATATATATATATATGTGTGTGTGTGTGTGTGTGTGTGTAATTGCCTAATTCTGCTTACGGGAAAGAGCCCTATACTCGTAACTCTCCGTCTCTGTGTGTATATATATATATATATATATATATATATATATATATATATATATATATATATATATATATATATATATATATATATATATATATGTGTGATTACCTAATTGTGTTTACGGGAAAGAGCCCAAAGCTCGTATCGTCCCGTCGCCTGATCGGTTCCAGTGTAGACTTAGTGATACTTATCGTACCTGTCCTTAAAACTATGGATTGAGATAGCATTAACGACCTCCTCGCTTAGCCAATTCCAATTATCATCTACTCTTACACTGAAAAAGTATTTCCTTACATCCTGCAAAGAAGTTTTCTTACGAAGCTTCAAACTATGAGTGTGTGTGTGTGTGTATTAGATATAATTGTGCAAGCTCTCTCTCTCTCTCTCTCTCTCTCTCTCTCTCTCTCTCTCTCTCTCTCTCTCTCTCTCTCTCTCTCTCTCTCTCTCTCTCTCTCTCTCTCTCTCTCCAAATTCTTCTTTCCTTATCGAGGGGTAAGAACAAGGATACCGCCTCCTTGTTCTCGTGCTTGTCGTAAAAGTCGACTAAATGAGGCTGGACAAGGGGACTGGGCATCCCTTCCTTTAAAGCTTCCTCCTGCTAAAAGTCGGAAATGAATAGAAAAGGAAAGAATGAATTTAGGGAAGCAAATGTCACTCCAATTAAGAAATTAAAGGCATACTCGCTTCCTATGGCCTAGCAACTCCTTGAAAATGGATGTAGCCTAGTGCAAAAGTCCCGATATTCTCTTTTATAATGGATAAAATTACAAGCAAAATTCAAAGTAATCTTGATTTTATTTTCAGCCTTGAGTTTCATTGTAACCCATAAAGAATTATATAATTTGAAATGTTAATCTTTTAATAAGCTCCTGTTTTTTTATTCAATGTGATAAATTGACTTAACAATATAGCTCCATTATGTATTGTGGGTGTTGTTAATTTGAAAGTAATTTTGAGATGCATTTGTGAGTCTAATGCAAATAACGCCTTTTGAATTATTTTTTATGCATTATTTTTCCATATATTAAGTCCTCTTTCATTTTGTAAATTTTAATGTTTGTCTGTAAATACAAGTATATTATAATTTGTTCTGAATCGTGTCATAACTATGTTATGTAATTAGATAAAATACTTCATTCTTAAGCACTATAATTTCTGACGGCACACAGGCCTCGTAGTAATGTTCTTAGTCTTATTATAAACGAAAAATGACTGCCCAGCAATATATACAGTGGTAGTTATAGTCTGTCCACATCAATCTGGCAGAATCGCCCCTCCCCTTCTAGCATAAAGCACATATGTTTTTGTATTAGCATTGAAATACGCGTTAACAACTGATAAAGAAATTTTTGTTTTTTCATACACATGAAATATATAGACAAACATTTTTTGTATGTAATATAAGAAGGGGTTTGGCCTCTGTAACAAAACATCTGACAGGTAAGCCAGTTGTCTCCAACGGATGCTAAGGAAATTTTATTGTCAGTAAGGTCCACCAGTCATATGCGACTAAATTAGGTGTTCCCAACCTGAGGTGCCCCTACCGCAAGAAGGTGTCAGGTGAAATTTAAGGGGATTTATCAAATGGTACTGAGTTATAAATTTACTTTATTGTGTTCAAGTTGTCGCCTTCTCAAATGTGACATTTCTTTTGTATTGTTGTAAACATTTCCTAGGGGTGTAGGGCATAATAAAGGTTGGGAACCACTTTTACCTGTACTATTTGAAACTATATATGTACACGTGATGTAAAATAGTTTAATACATATCATCATGACTTAATAAAAATTATTAATGATATTGTTATTATTAGTTATCAGTAGTCACAGTGGGTGGCTCATGCGGTAACATCCTCGACTCTGAGGCGTCAGGTCGAGGGTTCGCGCCTCGTCACGGTCTGAGGCTAGCAAGGGCATGCACTCAGGGTAAGGATTACATCTGCCATAACAAGTCCTTCTCAAGAAGGCAACCGTCCTGGCCCTTGGAAGAAAAGGGAGTCCGTGACGTAAAACCGGAACAAATGAGTAGCCTTCTGTATATCTTATATGAAACCCAGCCATTGTTGTCCTTCATATGCACTTTTATCTAAAACAAGAGATCTGCCTTTTTTTTTTTCCTCCAGTGGAAGCTAATTCGATTTCTCTGAACTATTTAACTCTTCTACATTTTATCAGTGCTAGCGAAACCCTTTTCAAACAGAGAAACTACATGATCTCTATACCTGCACCAAGCAATCAATCCCTCAAAGTTTTCTACTGTATTTGGTACTAACTTAGATGTAAAACATTCCATAGAATGTATTAGACGGGTGGTAGAAAGTGGTTTGATTCCCTGGATACCTTTAAAGGAAATAAAAGCTTTACAGTACATCAGAGGACTATTATTCAGTGCAAAAAAAAAAATAAATAAATAGGATTAGATATTAATAGGGTTTCTCACCTTTCTCATCATACGCCTGAGTAGATAGTTCTCTGTCAGTCGACTGACCTTTTATGAAGCTCGAGGGAAATTACATTATGGTCAGCCGTGCGTTGCTTGATCAAGGAGGTTTTCTTCCAGTGTCTTGCTAGGACTATCCTGAAAGCCCACCCCATTTATCCGGGCTGGGAACCGGCAATGAGTTAAGCTGGCCAGCTTAACCCAGTGGCTGGGTTATTAATAGGATAACGAATGTTATTAAGATAACGAATATTATTAATAGTCATACTCCTTTTGTTGAGGGTGGGATACTGCTGATAAGACAGCTCAATCGATCTTTGATAAGAGATCACAGATAAGAGTTAATCTTATACCTGAGGTCAATGCAACCTTACATGGAGGTGATGAAGAGGCGGAGCCAAGGCGTACTTTTCGCGTGTGGCAACAACACCAAACACACTATAGGAGAACTCTATAACAGGAGAGTCAATCGGTATCTTGAAAATAATTTCAGAGCAAAGTTTAAAACTTGATATTGTATAATTAATAATTAAGCATAGCATCTCCTGTGTGTGCTTGTTTTTATTGTTTTTTTTTCATTAGTGTTATCATTAGTGCATACAGCGATATCATCAGATACAGCTAACGCTGCTTCTAGTGATTCTGTCAAAACCCAGAAAGTCCCCTAAATTACCCTCATATTGCCCTATTTAATACTTTGATGCCAACAGAAAACTAGCCCAAATTATATATTTAGAGTAATAAACAACGGGCGCATTTGAAGTATGTATAACACTGATTTCAGTTATTTTTATTCCCGATGTTACCATAGGCTGAAGTCTAACTTATTAAAAGGTGCACCATGAAATATCCTCTAGCATTCCCTTATTAGGATTTTCATACTAACCCAAAATCTGCCAGGGTTGGAATAATATCCCCTTAACTATATGTCAAGTTTGGTGTATAGAGTTAGTTCTACCACTGCTCGAATGTACTTTGTATCCTCCTGTCAAAAATAATGGTATGCCCCATCACTTTACTGTGTACATAATTGTTATTTATATATCATTATAAATGAAAACAATCGCTTCTACCACTACTTGAATCCAGAAATACTTTTATTCTACAATTGACCTTCATTATATGCAGTGGCAATAATGGACTACCTCTTCACTTCATTGTCTGAATATAATAATTTGTTATTTATAATTATTCATAGTTATTAAACATTCTTTATTTGAAAGTTATGTATTTTTCTTGTCCGCATTTTTCCACAATCATTTTAAAGGATTGTATGAGTGTAAATATTTGGAGTCAACTGTTCATAGAACTGGAGAGTGTGGTAGAGAGGTGAAAAAGAGAGTGCAAGCAGAATGAAGTGGGTGGAGATGAGTGCCAAGACTTATATGTCATAAAAGAGTACTTGCATGAGTAAAAGGTAGCATTTACAAGACTGTAGTAAGACACTATGTTGTATGGCTTAGAAAGTCCCACTCACAAAAAGGCAGGAGGCAGAGCTGAAGGTTTCGGAAATAAAGATGCTGAAGTTTTCTCTGGGTGAGACGAGGATGGACAGGATAAAGAATATTAAAGAGACAGCGCAGGTAGGAAAATTTGGGGACATAGTGAGAGAGACAAGACAGAGATAGTTTGGGCATCTTCTGAGGAGGTCATGAGGAGTATGTTGGGAGAAGGCTGCTTTAGCAGTGCCCAGCAAAGACCTAGGTTTGAGTCCGACAGGTAATTGGCTGAGGATAAGTTCCTTAAAATTTTATTCTAAGATTCCATAAGTAACTTTTCAGATTAATGAGATAGCCCTTCATCTAAAAAGGATGAATACCTTTCAATAGATATTTTGCAGATAACACATTCTCTCTCTCTCTCTCTCTCTCTCTCTCTCTCTCTCTCTCTCTCTCTCTCTCTCTCTCTCTCTCTCTCTCTCTCTCTCTCTCTCTCTCTCCTCTCTCTCTCTCTCTCTCTCTCTCTCTCTCTTATGACATGCAAATCTTGACTCCAACAATATTTTATTTTCAGTCACATCTCGGCATTAGAGAGAGAGAGAGAGAGAGAGAGAGAGAGAGAGAGAGAGAGAGAGAGAGAGAGAGAGAGAGAGAGAGAGAGAGAGAGAGAGAGAGAGAGAGAGAGAAATTCCATTCTTGTTATTATGCTGTCGCCCTGTTTTTTTTTTTTTTTTTTTTTTTTTTTTGCACCACGGTGAAAATAACACCAAGTTTCCCCTCCTCCCCCAACTAAGGATTTTCACCGGCTAACATCCTCAACATTTAGTGAAACATTTCCAACATTTTTGGGTCGCAGCTTAGTCTGGCTGGTCACTGAAAATAGCAGTTTTTCCTCCTCCTCTTCTTCTTCTTCTTTTAAAACGTTCTAGATACTTGGACACTGACGAAGAATTACTGAACAAGAACAATGCGTTCATTTTTAGTAATAGTTTGTGCATTTTTTTCTTCTTTACTTGGTTTAGTATTTACTTCAAGTGTATAAGTTTTCTTTAATAGACAGTAATAACTCCGTTTCTTATCATGAAATATATAATATTAGAAAGAATGCTTTGCCAAAATTAAGTGAAATGTATATATCGGGCATACTAAGAATGTCTCTTTTGACGTCATGTTTATAATGCTTTTTCTTTTTTAATTTCGATAATTATTAAACAGTAGATTTCATATTGAAAAGATATCCCACACTCCATATGGTTGATGCATAGCTGCCTGGAACCTGCAATTGAAATTAAGATTTTGGACATTAAAATAAAGCGGAAAATTAAGTTGAGGAAGCGGTTTAAGTGACCACTTATTATTATTATTATTATTATTATTATTATTATTATTATTATTATTATTATTATTATTATTATTATTATTATTATTATTGTTGTTGTTGTTGTTGTTGTTGTTGTTGTTGGTTCAGGGGTTCTTCGCCTTTCTTAACACCAGCAGGAGGAGTTTTCTGACTCTTTAGAGCTATGGTCAGACTTCGATGTGTCCTCTGATGCTGGTGTGAGCTTTTGTTGTAAGGTGAGCTGCGTGGAGGTTGGAGTATAAGAGAAGCGGGGTTCCTGCGCCCAACAGGTATTTTTACTTTATCCCACGAGTACTGTATCCCTGGTGGCATGGTACGTACCCGCCCAGGTACCCAAATATAGTTAGTGCGCAGGTCGCCGTTCGCGCTGCCCTAGCTCCTCCTCCACAGAGGATATAAAGTAGAGAGCGCGTGACGCCCTCGCCAGTGCATCACAGCCCGTAGGTCGCAATCATGCCTGCCTCAAAGGGATCCCGTTCTTCTTCCAAGAAGGCCAAGAAGGGAGGAAGCAATGTCTTCGATATGTTCACTCAGAAGCAGGTGGCGGAGTTCAAGGAGGGTTTCCAGATAATGGACCGTGACCGCGATGGCATCATCAGCAAGACTGACCTCCGCGGTACCTTCGACGAAATCGGCCGCATGGCCTCTGAGGCTGAACTCGACAGCATGTTGTCTGATGCCCCTGGACCCATTAACTTCACCACCCTCCTCCACATGTTCGCCTCCAGGTCCTCCGGCGAGTCTGATGATGACGATGTCGTAGCCGCCTCTATCCGCGCCTTCGAGAAGGAGCCTGGCAAGATCGATTCCGAACAGTTCAAGGCCATGCTTATGGCCTTCGGTGACAAATTCACTGCTGACGAAGTTGCAGCATCCTTCGACCTCATGGAATACGATGAGGACACCGGTATCATTGATTCCGATGCTCTTGTTGGCATGCTCTGCGCCAGCTCCGGCAAGAAGGAGGAAGAAGCCGCAGCCTAAATCACTTCCCTTAATCTCATTACCCTATACCCACGCCCGAAGGAAATGTGGGTGGGCAGCAGCCGAAGGTTTGTGAATTCGTAAAGGAAGAATGGAAATTTAAATTATATTAACAGGGTGCAGGAATTGCTGCCTATGGCTGTGACACTCAAAAAAGAAAAGAAGCGCTGCTTTTTGGTCATCTAGTATACTACTGGCCTCTGCTGCTGCTCCTGCTGTTACTTCATCATATCACACGTGTATTTCATGGATTTTGTACGTAGTCATCACGTTTGTCTCCTGTTTTTCTTCTTCTTCTCTTGCTGTCTGTCTCTCGTGGTCATCATGATTTCATCATCAGCACCCCAGATTTCTTACGGGACAGCAGGATAGACATTAGATGTGGTGGACGAGTGTTTCCCACACGCCCTCACTCTCTTGTGATCCTGTTGTTGCTACAAAAATTGGAACCCCCAGTGGAACACCCTCCTAAAAAGGTGGCCCTATCAAAGCGAAAAAAAAGAGAAAAATCTTGCCTCGCCATCGGCATAAATAAGAGCCCCCCCAACCCACCCACAATCACAGTGTCTCTTTGTGTAAAAGCCAAGTCGGGAGCGACGGCTAAATTTTGTGTTATAAATGGACATATTTTGCAAACAAGGAGACCGTGAGTTAAACACGTGGATAGACGCTTAGATCGGTGCCGCCATTTTGTTATCTCCAACTACCATTATCTTGGAGGGTCTGTCGCTCCCTTTGTGCATAGTGCCATCATCAGTTAGATGATGAAAGTGCAACATCTCTGATACTTAAAATAATTGAACTCTGAGGCTCAAGTCAATTACAGCTGACTAAAATGAAATGGAAAACAGAACGAGATGGTGTCTTCTAAATCCTCCATATTCAGCAAGGAGGAACGTTGACACCTCTTTCAACACCTCAATGTAAAATGCCTCTGATACCATTACAGTTTTAAAAACTGGTTTCATTATATGAAACCTTGTATTGGCATCTATATGATATACTCAATAAAAATGTTTTACTATAAAACAAACCCTTGTTTATTTTATAAGCCTACCTTAGTTTGTACCCTGGATATTTGATAAAAAAAAAAAAAACCTTGTTTATTTTATAAGCCTACCTTAGTTTGTATGCTGGATATTTGAGTTATTATCTACACTAAGACAGCTCTACTTAACAGTAAGAAGAATTTGGCAAAAAACTTTAATTTCTGTCTCTTACTCCTTTTACATTACGCTATGTATTGCAGTCGCTTATTTATATAACAAGCGTGGAGGAAATTCTTTTGCAAGAATGTTAGGAAATGGGTGAGTTGAACTCTACGTTGTCTTTGGCAATTTTGGCAAAAGGCCAAATAATCCTTTCCCCTCCTAATATAGCTTGGCGTCTCAGATTACACGAAATCCTAATTTAAATCTGAGGGAAATCTTGAAACATTTCCTTCTATTATGCTTATCATGATTTTAGTCAGCATTATGTAATGTAAATAGTAGTCACCGTGGGTCAAGCGGTAGCGTCCGCGACTCTGAGGCGTCAGGTCGAGGGTTTGCGCCCCGTCACGGTCTGAGGTTAGCAAGGGCATGCACTCAGGGTAAGGATTACATCTGCCAAAACAAGTCCTTCTCATGAAGGCAACCATCTTAGCCCTTGGTTGAAAAGGGAGTCCGTGATGTAAGCCCGGAACATTATGTAATATAAATATTTCCATGTATAATGGAACATTACATGTTGCATAAAGTATCCAGTATTTTCATGTGATGTGATTTACTTTTCCAGGATCCAGTATTTTCATATGATGTGACATACCTTTCCAGGATCTCAGGTACTTCATCAAGTATAGATCAAAATGATCTATGTAAACTTGTCTTCCTAACTGGACTCATGGAAAAAGTGAGATATATAGAATTCTCTCCTGCTGCATACATCAGATACTCTTTTCGAAGTATATTACATAAAAAATGCAGGATTTTATAATTTTACATTTCTCTCTCTCTCTCTCTCTCTCTCTCTCTCTCTCTCTCTCTCTCTCTCTCTCTCTCACACACACACACATTAAAATGCAGGATTTTATAATTTTACAATGCTCTCTCTCTCTCTCTCTCTCTCTCTCTCTCTCTCTCTCTCTCTCTCTCTCTCTCTCTCTCTCTCTCTCTCTCTCTCTCTCTCTCTCTCTCTCTCTCTCTCTCTCTCTCTCTCTCTCTCTCTCTCTCTGCTGTAATTCAAACTGCAGTGGATGCTGCTAACAACTGTCATCTCAGCAGCTCAACGGATATCATAATTAGCTGTTGTAGGCTACTGGTAGACTCTTAAAATACTCCGAACAATATCTCTCTGCCCAAAAAAGACAAACCTCAAGCAAGGAGTAGTGATTGGTTTTACGTCACGGACTCTCTGGTGTACTAAGGGATAGGACGGTGCTTCCTCCCGAAGAATTTTTAGTAAGTGTGATCGTTGCCGTGAGTAAATGCCTCTCTACCCTCAGACCATGGCTGGCAACGAACTCTCGACCTGACGTCTCATAGTTGCAACAGTTAGACATAAGATGTACAAATGTACACTGTACGGATAGCATATCCGTAGCCAGAAATGAGACCTGAGAAGGGGGTGATAGACCCCTATTTGAGTAACAATGAGACAATCTTTTCAATCCTCAACGTCAAATTTATTAGTTTTTTTTTTTACCCCAGCACTGCATTAACTTTTGATCGCTGTGTGTGGTTCTTATTAATTTATAATCTAGTTTAATTCTTGAACTCACTATCTAAGTAAATAGAATACTCACACTCAGACTCGCGCGCGCGCACACACACACACACACACACATGACTAAATTAAAAATGGAACCGACCATGAGACGGGAAGTTACGAGTTTGTTGCTCTTTTCCATAAGTACAATTAGGTAATTACATCTTTAGTTGTACCTGGGATATATATATATATATATATATATATATTATATATATATATATATATATATATATATATATATATATATATATATATATATATATATATATATTATAAAGTAAACACACTTGAATAGCCAGTTCGACAGCAAGCTCTCTCTCTCTCTCTCTCTCTCTCTCTCTCTCTCTCTCTCTCTCTCTCTCTCTCTCTCTCCTCTCTCTCTCTATTAGGGGTATTGTTACAACGAAAAGTCCCACTGTGTAAAAGGTAGTGTTTATTTTTGTGTCTCGGTAACCAAGTGTGCGCCACCTAGTCGTGGATTTACTTAGCCATCTATGAGAGAGAGAGAGAGAGAGAGAGAGAGAGAGAGAGAGAGAGAGAGAGAGAGAGAGAGAGAGAGAGAGAGAGAGAGAGAGCAATAATTTATTTTATTTGTTACATTCATTGGCTTTTGTTCAAAACGACAAATACTCAGCATACTTTACATTTTTTTATGATTTTTTTTTTATATGACACTGAAACGGGTAAGAAAAATTGCCCTCAGCTGGCCTGGACATTAAGACCATGTTTAAGAAAAAGTAGTAGCTTCAGGACAAGGCCGAAATAAGAGAGCGATAAACAATAAAAATACAGGTTGATATTACAGTCAAAGTAATAATGCCCTAATAATTATGAGAAAGAAACCAAACAGAAAAGATGTGAAGTGTTGTGACTTGTCAGATGTGAAGGGATAGTAAGAGTTGTGTAACGGATGCATCACAATATACGGAATAAATGTTCCGTAACTGATGGAAGACTTAACTCTGAGCTGCCTTGGCCAGTCGTTTGAGTCCAAAAGACCTTCAGTTGTAGTATTGCAGTGGGAGGCTAATGCCATGGGTCAACTTACTACGTACAATTAGCACTAGCAGTCAATATTCATGGCCACATCAAGATTGCAAAATAGGTCTTGGCCGCTTTCACACGAAAGTGGCATGTCGCACGTGGCATGCCACGTGGCACCCAGTTGAAAACGAACATCCGGATATATATGAAACCTTTCACATAGGAGTGGCGTGACACGTCCCATGTACCACGTGCGTCGAATGTCAGTTTACAAGATTTAAGACCTGGTGTCTTTTATTTTGAACTTTGCAAATATTTTTGAGATCATACTATTGTTCTTACATAGTAGTCACCGTGGCTCAAGCGGTAGCGTCCGCGACTCTGAGACGTCAGGTCGAGAGTTCGCGCCCAGTCACGGTCTGAGTTAACAATGGCATGCACTCAGGTTAACGATTACATCTGCCAAAACAAGTCCTTCGCAAGAAGGCAACCGTCCTTGCCCTTGGAAGAAAAGGGAGTCCGTGACGTAAAACCGGAACAACAAAAGACTATTGTTCTAACATTATAGTGCTTTGTTGTCCTACGAGTGTCTTAAATTTAACACACAAACGGGCAATCTCACATTATTATTATTATTTATTATTATTATTATTATTATTATTATTATTATTATTATTATTATTATCATAATTATTATTATTATTATTATTATTGTTTATTAAATTATTATTATTATTATTATTATTATTATTATTATTATTATTATTATTATTATTATTATTATTATTATTATTATATCTTGTTTTGGTCCCCTGCCGTGTCGTAAAAGTCAACTAAATGGGTAGAAGCGAGGGGGATAGGAAATCCATCTCAATATTTTCTTTTGCAATAAGCCAAGACACACAAGGTTATTCTGGCCAGAAAGCTCTAGCCAGAACCCTAGTAAATGGATCTCTGGAAGTGCGTGGTTGTGGTGTGAACCAGAGAGATTAGTAGTATGTTCATGAGAGGAAGGATGGATATGTTAGCAATGAGTGAAATAACGTTGAAAGGGAAAGGTGTGGTGCATTTTAGGAGCTGATAGAGGACGAGAAGAATTATTTATCTTGGTAAGTGAGGCGATAAGCAAGTGTTTTTTTTTTTTATTCAGATAACTGTACTTGAGGACGTGCGTATGGGCACTCCCAGTGATATTGCAGTTTGGATGGATGGATGGATAATTGGGATAGAATAAAGGGGGAGGAATTAGTGATGGCATCGAATGAACTCTCTTAGCAAGTATCATCAAGCAACATGCTGGTGAAATGGAGCTTGGGATGAGAGGTTTGATCGTTCGTAAGTGTGTATAGTCCTTGTAGTGAGAGAAGGAAGGAGGGAAGAAAAGAGTTTTAAACCTATTTGAAGGAATTTTATGGATCAGAGACTTGGAATCCAAGAGAGGATGAAATGAAGAAGGTGAATTTAATGGAACTGAGGTATTTAAGAAGTATGGCTGTGTATCAAACTAGATAGAGCTAGAAATGAGATGAGGCAGAGAAAAGACATTGAAAGAAGGCTGTTGGATAAGGTAGACAGAGGGACTGAAATGGTTTTGGCATATGGAAAGTATGAATGAGGACATATTAACAAAGAAAATGCGATGAGCAGAAATAAGTGCAATAAGACTGAAAGAAAATACCTAGACTGAGAGGTTTTGTATAGGGTGGAAAAGAACATTGGGTGCTTGTGGTATGTCAGTTGAGCAGAAAATAGAAAACGCTGCAAGAAATAAGGATTAGCAGAGAGATTATGAATAAGTAACATAAGCTTCAGTGCTGTAAAATCAATTCTTCTTCTTTCTTTGTATATGTCGATCCATGAGGGTGGCCGGACCATGGTAGGCCCGTAGGTATAAAATGGAATAGGCTGATGTGAGGGGAGCTGCCATGAGACGAAACGGGGGGGGGAGGGAATGCAATAGCTACGGCTTTTGGATCTCATGGCAAAAGCTCCTTGGCCAATTTTTCTGTTGTTGACCCAAACATTGTGTTGGAGGGATTATGATAATCCTCGAGCTAAAAGCAGTGCTATAGAGTGAGCTGTCTTCTCTTGAATGTGTAAGTTTTGACTCAGCCACCAGCCTTACTAGGGAAATTGCAGACATTATATATATATATATATATATATATATATATATATATATATATATATATATATATATATATATATATATATATATATATATATATATATATATATATATATATATATATATATATATATATATATATATATATATATATATATATATATATATATATATATATATATATGTGTGTGTGATTACCTAATTGTGATTACCTAATTGTGTTTACGGGAAAGAGCCCAAAGCTCGTATCTTCCCGTCTCCTGATCGGTTCCATTTTTAGACTTAGTGATACTTATCATACCTGTCCTTAAAACTATGGATTGAGGTAGCATTAACTACCTCCTCGCTTAGCGAATTCCAATTATCAACTACTCTTACACTGAAAAAGTATTTCCTTACATCCTGCAAACAAGTTTTCTTCCGAAGCTTCAAACTATGACCTCTAGTTCTAGAGCCAGCCATATCGAAATATCGATCCCTATCCACTCTATCAAAACCATGAAGGAATTTAAAGACTGTCACCATATCCCCCCTTACTCTTCTAGCTTCGAGTGATGGCAAGTCTAATTCCCTCAGCCTCTCATCATAACCGAGATTGCGTATTTCTGGCACCAGTTTCGTGGCATGTCTTTGAACTTTTTCAAGCTTAGCTATGTGCTTTTTCAAGTGCGGATTCCAAAAGGGGGCTGCATATTCGAGTTTTGGCCTCACATAGGTTACATAAATATTTCTGAACATTTCCTTGTCCATGTGCCTGAAGGCTACCCTTACATTTGATAAGAATGCATATGCTGCCCTTACTATGCCATTTATATGTATTTCTGGAGACAAATCTGCCAATATGTTTACTCCTAGATCTCTCTCATTTTCTGTCTCCTGAAGTTGTACTCCAGCCACCGAGTAGTCAAGCTTGGGCCTTCTTGCACTTGTACCCATTCTCATTACCTTACATTTTGAGGTATTGAATTTCATTAGCCACTTTTCTGACCACTCATGCAGATTATTTAGATCCTCCTGAAGTTCTCTACCATTGTTCTCGTTTTTTACTTTCTTCACAATCTTTGCATCATCTGCAAACATATTCATGAATGAATTTACAGACTCTGGTAGGTCATTTACATATACAAGGAACAAAAGTGGCCCTAAAACTGAACCCTGTGGAACTCCACTACTAACTCTTCTCCATTCAGACACTGAGTGTCTTACTCTAACCCTCTGTTCCCTTCCTTCTAAGTAAGTTTTTATCCATTCCAAGACATTTCCACCTATTCTAGCCATTGATTGCAGCTTCCTAATAAGTCTCCCATGTGGAACAGTGTCAAACGCTTTCTGGAAGTCTAGGAATATGCAATCTGCCCAGCCCTCTCTTTCCTGTAAGATTTGGCTTACCTCATCATAAAATTCTAATAAGTTTGTTACTGTTGATCTTCCTTCTCTGAAGCCATGTTGCCTCACTGACAAAAAGTTGAAGGATTCCAAGTGAAGAGAGATATGTTTCCTTAGTAGTTTCTCCATAAGTTTGCAAACTATGCTGGTCAAGGAAACTGGTCTATAGTTCAGAGCCGTATCCCTCCTTCCCTTTTTGAAGATAGGTATCACATTTGCTTGTTTCCAGCATCTTGGAATCTCCCCCGACTCCAATGACTCCTTAAATATGATACTTAGTGCCACTGATATTGTGTTTGCGCATTTTTTAAGCACATGAGGGGATATGTCATCAGGACCTGTAGCTTTATGAACATCTAAATCCATCAGCGCTTTGCATACCTCTGTGGCTGTAAGGTTGATGTTCTCTAATACCGGCCCTTGAGCTTCTATCACTGCAATCTGAGGGGGTGGGGTATTTTCTACTGTAAATACTGACTGAAACTCCTTGTTCAATTCTTTGCAGATCTCTTCGTCCGTCTCAGTGATGCTTCCATCCGCTCTCTTTAGCCTTAAAACCTGTTCTTTTACCTTCAGTTTTCCTCTGATAAAGCTGTGGAAAAGCTTGGGATTTTCTTTAGCCTTCCTGGTGATGTCCCTCTCATAATCTTTCTCTGCCTCTCTCCTTTTACTTAGGTAGTCATTTCTTGCTCTTTTGTAGGTTTGCCAGGCATTTATGTTTTTTTTCCTCCTATACCTTTTCCAGCATTTGTCTCTCCACTCCTTAGCTCTTTTACACCCATTATCGAACCATTTCTCTCTGGCATGAATTACACCTACTTTGGTGACAGGTATGCAGCAATCTACTATCTTCCCATATTTCTCACAAAAGATGTCATACATTTCTTGTACAGATTTGTTGTAAAATAAGGTTCTCCAGTCAATAACTGCAAAAAGCTCATTCATTTTGATGTAATCTCCTTTCTGATAGTTCCTTCTCATGTCCTCAGTGCCTCTACTCTCAGGAAGAATGTCTTCAATGATATTCTCCATCAACAACACACAGTGGTCACTCTTTCCAATTGGTGGTTCATACTCAATATTTTCAATATCCAACACATTATCTGTGAACACCAGATCAAGTAGTGATGGCTCATCCCCACCCCTGGCTCTTGTTGGTTCCATTACATGTTGGTGTAGGAAATTCCCTTGTACGCAATCTAGGAATCTTGCCCCAAAGGAGTCCTCACCACTGTGTGGGTCAAGATTTATCCAATCTATCTCTTTATGATTAAAGTCTCCCATAATCAAAATCCTACATTTTTTCTCCCGCGCCATGTTAACAACTGAGTTTATGACTTCAATCGTACCTATATGACTTTCCTCATAAATTTCAAGCCTATTTTGGTTCCTTGGTGGGTTGTATACAACAGTTATTATAATGCTCTCTGACCCAGTATTTATGCGAGCAACAAGAAATTCCCTGAACTCACTTTCTATAGCCAAGTTTATCTCTTCAACTTGAATCCTCTCACTTATGAGCAGTGCTATCCCTCCACCAGTCCTCTCAGATCTTTCGACCCTTAGTATTCTGAAGCCCTTAGGAAAAACTGTGACACTGTTTATGTCCTCACTCAACTTAGTCTCTGTAATTGCTACTATATCTGCCTTACTGTTGTGAATCGTATCTTTTAATTCTACTGCCTTACCAGCTAATCCATCAGCATTTGTGTATAACAATCTTAATGAGGCCCCATCCCCTGATCTTCTGTCATTATCTTCTTTATCTCCCCTTTGTCTGGAAGTATTCCGTAACGAAAATTTTTCTTCTCTTCTTCATTTCTTTCATCATTTAACCTTCTTGCCTCTTGCAACAAGTTTTTGATCTTTCCCATCTCTTCCTGTGTTCTGTATCGTCTAATGAACACTTCTTTGCATTCTTGAAGGTCTTTTAGACTTTTTTTTCTCAACAATATTTCCCTACATGTCTCCCCTCTCTCAAAGGTTACTTTTGTTGGTCTCGGCATTCCTTCCCTCGAATATTTACCTAGTTGGTGTATGTTTACAATATCCTCAGGACCACATACTACTCCAAGCTTTCTTATCAGGTCTACAACGTTAGCTTTATTTTCTTCAAGTCTCCCCTGCCATGTTGGCTCCTGGGATTCACTTATGCCTGAGATTACCACTGTCTTCTCCTTATCAAGTGCCTGTCTGATGAGTGGGTTTGCCCTTTCCATCACAACGTCTTTCATTTTTTCGATTACTGTCTCTTTATAGTCAACTGTTTGTATGTTTTCCAGTGCCACCACCTTTACAGCCTCTTTTACTGCCACATTCCCCTTTAGTGCATCAGCAAAGGACGTTTTCATGGCATCATTTTCCATATTCAGCTCCTGGAACTCTTTTCTGAACTGTTCAATGTTTTCCTTAATCTGAACATTCCAAGCAGCAATCTCGTCTCTCTCAGAAGATAGCAGTGAGCTAACATCTAATTCCTTTAGGTTGTCATTTAGCTGTTTGTTTTTATCTTCTTGATTAGAAATTCTAGATTCTAGTTGACTCTTTTCCCCTTCCAGCTTCTTTATTCTTTTTTCTAGTTCCTTTCTCTCCTGCCCTTGTGCTTTATTTGCTTCCTCCAAAGATCTTATTTGTTCTCTGAGTGTTTCATTCTCTTTCATTTCTCCATCCATATTCCGAATTTTATCATCAAGGCTTGTAACCATTTCCTCTAACTTCTTGATTCTCTGTTTAAGTCCTCTGATGACTACCCCTTCTCCCGACCCATGGGTGGGAGAGGTTTGGGACAGAGATGGCTTCATTTTTATGTTCTCCCTCTCACAGAATATAGAAAGAAGACGAGAAAGAGGGAAAAAAAAAAGAAAGAGAAAAACTTCTAATTTACCTTCACACAGAATTTTTATATCTCCATATAAGTGCTATTTAGTGACTCAGTTTGTCTCCTTTCTGGTAACACACATCTTAACTTAAAAACTTGACCATGTGTGTATGTGTGTGTGTGTGTGTGTGTGTGTAATTACCTAAGTGTAATTACCTAATTGTGTTTACGGGAGAGAGCCCAAAGCTCGTATCTTCCCGTCTCCTGATCGGTTCCATTTTATACTTAGCGATACTTATCATACCTGTCCTTAAAACTATTGATTAAGATAGCATTAATTACCTCCTCGCTTAGCGAATTCCAATTATCAACTACTCTTACACTGAAAAAGTATTTCCTTACATCATGCAAAGAAGTTTTCTTACGAAGCTTCAAACTATGACCAGCCTTCTCGCTAGTACCGTGGTAAGGCTCTGGCCTTGCATTCGCGAGGTCGACAGATCGGTTCCCGTTCAGGACCGAGAGTTTAAGCTGTTTACTGGGAAGGTCAATGCTGTGGCTGGACACTACAGTGGGGTTGGGCTTGCACCGGCTGACGCCCGCCAGAGCAGGGGCGATGCCTCTGATAGGAGGGCTAAAACAGCAAACTTTTTTTTTAAACTTTTAGTTCTAGAGCCAGCCAATAAGAAATTTAAAGACTGTCACCATATCCCCCCTCAATCTTCTAGCTTCGAGTGATAGTAAGTCTAATTCCCTCAGCCTCTCATCATAACTGAGATTGCGTATTTCTGGCACCAGTTTCGTGGCATGTCTTTGTGTGTGTGTGTGTGTGTGTGTGTGTGTGTGTAAGTTCTCGGTTATTTTGTAGAGAGCAGAATTCCATTATTGTAATCTTTATTCTTATCGACACCGGATATGGTAATGTTTACATTTTCAACCGCAGTGATGCAGTGTTGCCAAACATTGATATCATTACGTGTCAGTATTAGTCAGTATTGGAAAATTACTGTGAATTTGTTACTATGTGCGTTAATGACCTTCCATTAGTAGGAATTTCATTTCGTGAATGAATTTTATTGATTAGATTGTAGTGACATATATATATATATATATATATATATATATATATATATATATATATATATATATATATATATATATATATATATATATATATATATATATATATATATATATATATATATATGAATGCGAATTAATCTTTGTTTGTCTTTCCCGAATACTCGACTTGGGAGGTGATAGACCCTCGCTCGAATCCATGGCGAGGCCTTAGGAAGCACATCCTAGCTTGAATCCCCAGGTCTAATCTCTCTGTGACCAGCTCCCTAATGTGACACCGGGACAGGCCAGGGCAAGATAAAATACCAAGGCGAAGGAAAAGAAAAAGGTTAAGGAAAAGGCAGAGATGAGGTAATGTCACACAATGGAAAACGACGGACAGAAGAAAAAAAAACAGTCAAAATGCAGAGAACCTAGAGTTATGGAGGACTAGGTCCTGAGATGACGATAGATCTGTTTTTTTTTTTCCCTGATCGCTGTTTCCTGTCTCCAAATCAAGTGGAAATATGAATCGTATATTACCCCTGACCGGGACTCGTACCTGAGACACATATTTACTTTGTCAAAGCGCTACCAACTACACCACTTAAAGTCTAAAAGAAGAAGCAAACCTCAAAGCTATCCGCTTTGCTAGGAATGTCCTCACTTAGTCTCTGTAACCGATACTACATCTGCCTTACTGTTCAAAATTCTTTTCTTTAATTCTACTGCCTTACTAGCTATCCCATCAGCATTTATGTACAGCAATTTCAACGAGGCTGCATCCCCAGATCTTTTATCATTATCTTCTTTATCTCCCCTTTGGCTGAAAGAACTCTGAAAAAAACAAAAAAATCTTCTCATTTTCATTCTTCCCTCATTTAACCATTTAGCTTCTTGCAACAAGTTTTTTGTTCTTTCCATCCCTTCTTGTGTTCTATATGTTCTAATGAACACTGTTCTGATTTCTTGACTGTATGTATTTATGTATGTATCTGTAAAATATTTTCCAGGCATACAATATGCTGCTCACCTCTCATTATCATAAGATGTAATAGGTTACTGACCTATAGTTGCCCGTTTTATGGTATGATACCAGCTTGTGTTTCTTTTTATGTTAACTTTAACATAGTAATGAAACATTCACGTAAATTATATATAACATGCAGTTGTTTTTCAATATAACTGCAAGTTTAAGGGCTGTGTAACTGACTAGGCAAATTATATATAAAGTTATATATGAAAATATTTTGTTTTTCAGATAAGTATCTGCCACTATATTTCTTTGTTGTGGACTCAAGGTTAAATGATTGATATCTCTTCAAATAACATTTAAGCATCATCAGAGAACTATAACTATGAAAAATTAAAGATGCATTATGAAAGAAGATATTTAGCATTATAAATTAAAATATAAACTTAGTATTAAATATCATTTAAGAAACTGAAAATAATTATCGTGGCAACTATTTCCTGTTTAAGCTTAGTACCGTTCAACGTATTCAAGAAGAAGAACGTAAACAACGTCACGGGCCATCTATCCAAGTCTTTCATTTTAGAGTGTACATTAAAGTGCATTTTCCTCGTGTACTAAATGCTATTTATATGGAAGTTATCTATTTTTGATTCAATTATCTCAGTATTTCATGATTAGGTGAGTGTATTTTAATGCTGAAATATTGCAAAAGCAAACCAAGTATTTCTTGGTTCACCCATAAGTCGCGTTCTGAAATGTGTCTCTCCATTTACCAGTTTACTAAATTGCAGGGAAAGCTTGTACTTTCTGAGTTACTATTTAATGACATTTACGTAAACTTACCTTGATAGCTTTTGGTAAATTTTTACGACTACACTCGTTTCCCTTTGGAATGAAATGCGTGGTTTTCCTTATGGCTCTTCTTGGTTTAAACAAAGCCGACCTTCAAAAACAATGAAAATTATTTCCTAAGCTGGCAGGATAGTTTCCTCTTGGACAGTAGCGCCTAACGCTAAATACAAAGGCATACAATTTTCTCTTGATAATAAGAAAGTGAAATATATAATTAAGAAATAAGGAATGATAAAAAGCTCAGTGTAAGCTTTACTTCACAATTGTTGGGTCGGGTTAGGTTAAGTTAGGTTAGGAGTAATTGTCCGTAGGGGCAGTTGTCCTTTGGGCAATTGCTCTAAGGATCAGTTGTCTTACCTCCGTCCTAGCCTAACTTATCCTGTCCTAACCTAGCTTAATATAAGATAAAATCGAGTAATTTACAACGATTTGAAAAGTCAGATTCGTAAAAAAAAAAAAAAAAAAAAAAAAAAAAAAAAAAAAAATAGAGGAAAAACAAATTTCACCTCCATTCTAGAACTACCATAGTTTTACGTCACGGACTCCCTTTTCTACTAAGGGCTAGGACGGTTGCCTTCTTGCGAAGGACTTGTTTTGGCAGATGTAATCGTTACCCTGAGAGTATGCCCTTACTAACCTTAGACCATGATGGGGCGCGAACCCTCGACCTGATGCCTCAAAGTTGCGGACGCTACCGCTTGAGCCACAGTGACTACTCAAGAACTACCGTAGTATTATATTGAATTGCTTTTAGGAAATTCAGGGCAGGCTCTATTATCACCTCAATCCTGTTCCCACCAATGGGTTCTTGGCTAGAAAATCACTCATCAACAACTTCACAACAGAATGACAGCTAGTCTGCCGATGACTTTGAAGACAGATACAGTCATTCCAGCTCCGTTCTTTGGTCATAACACTACCAAAGTGCTATAAAATGACATTTTAAATGGTTTTTTATGCCATTAAGAACTTAGTAGCACAGTTGTTTTTCTTTTTCTCCTCTTGCAGAAATTAAAGTAACAATGGAGGAAAATACAAGGTGCCTATTACGTAAAGAGGCGGAATTCATAACCAGAGCAATTATTGATTCCGGGCTGTTTCAGAGCATTGTATATGAACTTAAAGAGAATGAAGGTATTGATCCCGGTGATGCCATTTATATATTGGTAAGTAAATTGTTAATATTTTTTTGCAATATGGATTTAATATGTCACTGTAGTATATTATTTAAAAAAAATTGTACTCTGATCGTATTTTTTTCCTTTTTAAAACTTTTCAGTTCAGTGTGGCAATGAATGGAGCAGATACAGGGAATGCAAGAGAGGATGAAAAGAACATGCTTAATGTAATGTAGGCGAGGTGTTTAAGAAGTATGATAGGAGTATCTAGAATAGATAAGAGTGAGAAATGAGGAGGTGAGACAGAGAATGTCTATTGAAAGAAGACTGTCAGATGTGTTAAGAGAATGTTGATATGGTTTGAACGCTTGTAGAGAGTGAATGGTGAATGACTAGTAAAGAGAGATTAAAAGGCAGATGTCATCGGAGTAAAGTGGAAAGGAATACCTAGAATGAGTTGGCTGGATGACATGATAACAGAATTGCATGCACAAGGTATGACAGTGGAGCAAAGAAGAGATAGGAATGAGTAGAGAAGATTGTGTATAGGTGACGTAGGCCAAAGGTATTTCTCACACCTGCTAGCACAGGACACTTGGAAGAGTGAGTGTGGGAAGTTGCCATGTGATGGAGTATATACTGACACGTACATGGCCCCATTCCCCTTTGTAAGGGGGCTGGCCAAGAAACACATTCACCGTGATCCACTCTTACCTCAGCCACACCTTTTATCTCCTTGGGGATGAAGGGTTGTCATATTTCCTCCCTACCACCCTGCTTGGGTCATCCGCAAGGTAGACGGGCAAAGATATCCTACAGTGAGGCCCAACAGCCGCAGCTGGTTTACTCCCACCACTTCATCACAGGGCAACTCCCCTCACACCCATCCATCACAGTTTGCTGAGCTAGCAGGTGCAAGAAATCCCTTTGGCCTATGTCACCTATATAAAATCTTCCTTCACTCATTCTTATCTCTTGTATGCTCTCTTCCCTACTGCAGTGACATTCCACATGCATTCAATGCCCTTTTTGCACCATCCATCCATCTCATTCTAGGTCTTCCTTTTGGCTTAATCCAACCACTTCTGCACTCCACACTCGTCGCTATTCGTTCATCACTCATCCTTTCCGTGTGTCCTGGCCAACTCAATACTCTCTATCTAACCTATCCAAATGGTTTCTTTCAACACCCGTTTTCTGCCTGATATCCTCATATCCTACTCGATCTATTCTAGATACACTAATCATCCTTCTCAAACACCTCATCTCCATTACATTAAACTTATTCTTTTCATCCTCTCTTGCATTCAAAGCTCTCTGCTCCATACAAAGCTCTCTGCACAATTACACCTGCATATGTCCTCATTCATTCTTTCCTTTATCCCTCTTCTCTACTTTTCAAGAAGTGATAAAGACACACCACCTTTTTCTCTTCCCATTGTTCCTGTTCTCTCCTTCTTCTCTTCCTCCTCCTCTATAATTATTAATTAGGTAAGCCTTATCTTTGCCTCCACCTCCTTTTTATAACTTTCCAAAAATTAATTTAGGCACTTCTTAGTAAATCCAAAATCACAAGGCAGTGTATCTGTTATCTGAGATATCCTGATTAGAATTGGCCTTTCACAGTGATCCCAGAATTTCATAAATGTAAATCTCTCTGTAATGTAATATGTCTGTACATATTAATCAGAATTTGCCCTCTGGATTCTTGGTTTAAAGTGATAGTTGTAAATCCTTATTACATTAATTCGTTGAATATTATCATGTCTCTTGAAAGGAGAATGAAACTCCATCTCTATTTTATTTTGCTTTATGTTTTCTTGGTGCCTGAGCTTGGTGAGAATTTTTTTTTTTTTAAGTCAGGGTGTCACTCATAATAAATGATAGACTTAATTTTTATATGATGCTTTCATTTATAATTCCAATATTTTAATATTTATTCAGGTTTTTAACATCTTCAGTGCAATAAAATATCTATTTTTGATATATAACAAATAGCTGTTTACTTTTAATATACACGAGACTCATACTAAGAGGTGTTTTGAGTATGTTTTCTGACTCTTCATTATTAACACATTTTTGTCCAGGGCCTTTAGCAGATAATCTAAATCTCTTACATTTATACCCTTGTTTGATTGTGCAGCTGTTTTGTAGTGCTTTCTATAAAATTCTCGACATAAAGCCAAATCTATATATTTTCAGAATGCAGAAGCAACTAAGACATCAAAGATACGTAATCTTCTCATGCACCTTGAGAGATGTGAAATTGGTGCTTTTGAAACATTTAAAAAGGTGCTTCTGCAAGTTGGTTTGTTTGAGGTTGTGAAGAGACTGGATCCAGGAATGATCGACAGCCAAAGAAGTTGTTTTAGGTGAGTATAAAGTCCGCTAGTGTATACTGTAAATGTTTTATTCTTTATAATGAAGGAAAAATATGCATCATCAAGCCTTTGTTAACTCTGTACTTACATAATGAACACACAACATGCGTTGTTGACCTCTCGAGCTTTTAACATTACATAATTTATTTATTTTAACAATTGATTAGAAAAGGTAATGAATATACCTTTATAAATTGTTAACATGAACATGCACATATCAAAACTAAAACAATGGAAACTCATATAATACCAAAGAGGTGACAAATGATATGTTTTGATTATGGAAATGCAAACATTGATCATTACTGCTTTTTAATCAGTAATGCATTGTACAGATTTGCTTAATATACACACTAGTTTTGTTTGAAGAAGCCTTATTTCATGTGTATATGTAATATTTGTAATCTAATCAGTTTGCTCATGTTATCAGTGTGAATATATAATACGTATTTTAGATTTTAATATTTCCTTTTTTCAATAGCTTTTGATTGGAAAGGACATACGTGCAAAAAATTGAGTATTTTTGAGAGCTGTTTAAAAGTTATTATTTCTGATTGGCTTAAGGTGCAGTGATACAGTGTATTATATATTAAACAGACTGTTTTGTTGTCTGTCTAGTAAACACAGTATGTATACACATTTTATTGTAATAAAGAGAAACAAAAGAATATTCAAGTAAAATCCGATTTAAAGTTGAAAATTCTAAAGCCGAGGTGTTGCTGTATATTAGAAATGAATTTGACACCTCTCACAGATTTGTGAACAAGTTGCAGAACCTTAGGATAAGTACAGTACATTAAGCTTAATGTGGTAGTATGAATAAAGTACACAACTCGCAGAAATTTCATTTTTTTCACATTTTTTTTAATGGTACAATGCAGGGTTTTACAATGCTATAAATGTCTTGTACAGCCATACAAAAAGACCATTCAGTGATGTTGCTGTTGTCCTGTATCTCACTGGAAGAGTTGAATGCAAATGTTGTGGTAATTGTCTTGATGACATGGAAAAATCTTGAAATTTTTTTATACATTTAGTATTATGGGCTAGCAGGGGAAGTTTTGAGACATGTGCATAAGATTACTTTCTCCTTGTGTCAGGATGAAGAGAGAATGAAAATATTCAAAACGTGTAAGTGCATTAAAAGGGGCTCTTCGATTAACGTAAGAATTCCGTTCCTGAAATATAATGTAACCCGAATTTCAGTGTATAGCAGAGCACTCCTACATTAGCACCCATAATAATGCAGTATTATAGTTTCTCCCTTTTCCATGCACTTCCCTATCTAACTTCACTTCCATGTGATGGTTTGCCTTTTCTTTGAAGCACTGCCATCATAAGAATCTGCTTTTAGGCTTAGGAGACATAATACAGGCCAAAACTTAGAAAAAAAAAGTAGTAAAACAATATCTGGGAGATGCGTTGTAACTACGAAACATCATAGCTATATAAATATATATACACTCAGCTTGCTTTTTACGCTTTATTGAAATACGCAAAATTGGAATAACGCCCCCAAAAAATAATAGTATAAAAAATGCGAAATACACGAATAACGCCCGTGCAAAAAATTCGAAAAAAATAAAATAAATTTGAGTAAATAAGCATCTTCCTTGGAGGCACTTTCCCACCTTGCTGCCATGTGCATACGTTTACATGGGGATTAAGGGGACATCTTGAGTTGGGAGGGTGGAGGGGGTAAAAAGGACGATTTTCTGTTTTTTTAATTTCTTGCCTCTTTAATGTGTGTTGGTGCCAGGTGTAAAAGGAAAGGGCTCTATCTAAACTATAAACAGCAAAAAATTGCCCTTTTATGTAAGTATTCGTAGTAAATTAATGTCATAAATGACATTGTTTTGATATCCTTTCGTTGTGTTGCATTTTACATCAATTTGACTAAGATAATCAGCGTTTCTATACGATAACTTCGTCTCTAGGGATGGAAGCAAGTGTTGGAGATTGGTACGAGGTGTTGTGATGAGCTCATCTAATTCAGTCGCCCTTTAATTGAAAAGTATCTATGCTCATTATCATTGTTTCTTATGGAAAATGACTCATTACATTACGCGATTTTTACATTACACGTCATTTCTGAGAACCTATCTTCGCATTATTCCAAGAACTGGGTATATATATATATATATATATATATATATATATATATATTAGTATGTATGTATGTATGTATGTATGTATGTATGTATGTATGTATGTATGTATGTATGTATGTATGTATGTATGTATGTATGTATGTATGTATGTATGTATGTATGTATGTATGTATGTATGTATGTATGTATGTATGTATGTATGTATGTATGTATGTATGTATGTATGTATGTATGTATGTATGTATGTATGTATGTATGTATGTATGTATGTATGTATGTATGTATGTATGTATGTATGTATGTATGTATGTATGTATGTATGTATGTATGTATGTATGTATGTATGTATGTATGTATGTATGTATGTATGTATGTATGTATGTATGTATGTATGTATGTATGTATGTATGTATGTATGTATGTATGTATGTATGTATATATATATATATATATATATATATATATATATATATATATATATATATATATATATATTTTGTATATAAAATATACAGGGGATCATCGTTTTATGTCAAGGTTCCGTTCCTGACAGTTGACTTAACTTGAATTTCGACGTAAGTCAGAATAGGAAGTTGGTTCTCCACCAATGTTAAAAGTAAATACTCAAAAGCATAGAAAGATAATCTAAGTTCTAAATCTTAGTACTGTATTTATTACTTTTACTTGTATAATCTATAACATAAAAATAGTAAAAGTACACTACAGTACAATACAGTATGCAGTACAATATTGCTTACATTTGCTTGCACACTGGAAGGTGCATTGCAAGGGAGGGGAAGAGAGGCTTATAAGGAGGAGGAAGCCTAAGAGGCAGGTGCTGAGGAAACTGGGGGCAGGTGAGTCTGGAGAGGTAAGAGAACATGCTGGAGATACTGGGGTAGATGAGTACGACTAGGCATATGCTTCCAAAGCAAGTCAGACTCATAAGTAGTAGGACAGAATGTTGAATGCCAAAGTGTCATAAGACAAAATGTCTAAGGTCAAAGTGTCGAAAGAACTTAACCTAACCTAACCTTCGACATATTGTCTTTTGACGCTTTGGCTTTCAACACTGTCTGCGCACGAGACTCATCAACGTTAAATTCTTGTTCGGAATGGTAACCCCCCTCCCTAATTATTTTTGCTAACATACTGGGAAACTCTTTTGCTACTTTCTCACACCGCTAGGAGCTTCACCTTGCACCCTTAGGTTATTCAGATTAGCACAACTCTTTAAGACAATCAAACCAACCCCTACTGACCACTTTCACTCCCTTCCCCCTTTTCTCTTTTCAAGGCATCAAACAATATACTGTATTAGCCTTTTCTTGTATCACTATGAGGCTCACTGGGATGTGCTGTCAATGCTAGTCATAAAGCCATAGCACTAGCAATCTCTCCATCTCGATCATAAGGTGACTACTTCATAGGAATAAAACCTTTCACATGTTTATGGATGTAATCTTTATCTTTAACGGTCATACGGGTTAATCCGAGTGCACAGCCAATGTTCGCAGTATTTTCTCCCCTTTCCGAGACTTTTACTATTGCAACTTTAAATTCTATGATGATGGCTTTTCTTTTCTTCGTAGCACTGCTATCAGAACTATCTGGCAGAGATGAGGATGTTGAGATGGATGTGTGGGGTGACAAGAAGCGATAAGATCAGAAACGAGGTAATTAGAGGTACCTCAAAAGTTAGAGAAATATCAGATAAGATACAAGAAAGTTGACTAAGATGGTATGGTCATGTCATTAGGAGGGATGAACAGTATGTTGGGAGGAGGGTGATGGATATGGATATACAGGGTAGGAGAAGGAGAGGGAGACCAAAGCGTAGGTGGATGGATTGCATCAATGACGACCTGAGGTCTAAACGTTTGTTGGGTGATGAGGTGCGGGACAGAAACAAATGGAGAAAACTGGCCAGAAACATCGACCCCACATAAAAGTGGGAAAAGATGTAGACGAAGAAGAAGAAGAAGACTGCCATTAGAACTATCACCACTATACTTGGGAGACATAGTAATGTCAGTAACAACCAAAACCAATGAAAGCAGATGAACACGAGGAATAATATGGTGAGCAAGAGTAAACTGAGCAGTGGTTGTTCTTCCTCTTCTAATGTCGCATGACACCGTATTCAGTCACGATGCTCAACAAACTATATCGCATAAAATCGTATTTACAGCTATTTGTTTGGTAAGTTTGTAAATGAATTCAATATAATCCTTCAATATAAGTAAATACATACACATAGAAATAACTAAAGCCATGAACTTGATATATACGAATACAGGAGTGCTGCTAGCTGTGTATTCGTCCACTGCACTCACAGAATGTTCATCGTGCACGGTTTGAATTTACTGCACAAGCC